>CAJHQP010007830.1:0-30118 GCA_905132765.1 Moricandia arvensis
ATGATCATATGCATTGTATGTTGAATGCGATGTATCTACATAGATTGTTCAGTGGGAGTAAGGGGTAATTTTTTGTGGATATTTATGCTCTTATATGATTGATGAATGATTTTGCTTGCTGCAAACGACATGGGTATGTTACATGATGTAAAGAAGTATGGGCTCTGCTATATGTTTAACGGTTATTTGACACATGTGAAAGATATGGGTGAGGCATCTTATGTGATCGGATAGAAAATCTTTTGCCGAGGATAGATCACAGGAAATTTGTAATTTTGTTTAAGTTTGTACTCAGATACAGGATATATCTTATAAAAAATGCCTTAGTAGAGATATAGAATTTTGGAAAAATGCTCTGCGGGAATAGCCCTTTGCCAATGGGTCAGAAGGAGGGATAAGTTCAGTAAAATGCACATGTCCTAAGAGATATGAATTGGAGCGTAAAGAAATGGCCACCCAAGAAATTCCTTATGCCAGTCGGTCGGTTTAGCCGGAGTTTGAACTATGCCTTTAGCCCATTCATGTAACTCATGAAAGGATTATTCTCTGATAATCATACGCTTTTTGCTGGCTTGGATTTTAAATTGTTTGGGCGTTTCGCTAATCCAAGAATTCCGGATATGGACATTTTCACTGGTAGAAGCTGCAAAGAAGGTTTCGCAGGTACTTGGCCAGGCACCAAAGAGCAGCATGCTTACATTTAGGAGATCCGAATTCAGCCTTAGAGTCATTGGATCATGTTTCGATTCAGTTATCTAATACTCCCGGATGGCGTTTGTATATTTTGTTAAGATAAATCAACGTTGGACTTACTTGTTCCTGTTAGTTTCTGGGGGAGCAAATTCTCAATTGGATAGACTGTTGGATAAGCTTAAAGACTTGTTGACTTCCGCGTACTTTTAATCACTTAATGGTAAATGCTGCAATTTGAATGGCTAATAGTAGTAAACTTTGGGTTTGACCAAATTCAAATTCATCGCAATTATGGCTGCGCAAAAAAGGAAGGGCTGCCTTATCCTCAGGGCTTCGGATTGTCGACACTATACTTCCGCCAAAGCTCAGCTATTTTGCCTTTATAATTTATTGCGATACCAATACTCTGCAGCTACAGGAAAATTTAAATAATTGTCTCTTCTCTCAATTAGAACTATGACAAGATATCATACGAAGGGTTGCTAAGCAGCATGGAGTTAAAAGTACTTGTCCTGTTAAGAAGAAGTTCAGAAACAAAGAGTGTCATTTGATGCGCATAAGAATGGATAATGATAGAGCGTGATTTTGAGTGCAACTAGATTTAACTTTATGTAACCACATTCCCGAGGAGTGGCGTTCAATTATGTTATTTTGGTCTTCAATGTATAGAACGATGAAATGCCGAGTATTTATAGACACACCCCAAGCCTTGGTTGACGTACAGGCCGTTCGAAATTTTCCCAAAACATAAATGTATTATAGTGGATATGGCTCACATTAGGTTTTTCCTTTTTTCCTTTTTGGGACTACCGCTAGGAATTCAATTAAAAGTTTAAGTTTCTGATTAGTAAATATGTTTAATCACTAATCGAAGTAGTAAATTGTAAATACACTTAATGTGTTCAAACAGGGTAACTTATACTGGTAAGACTTTTGAGAATAAAAGTTATTCTCATGTAAAGATTATATAAATGTTAGAAATTTAAAGATTCAAAAGTGATACAAAGATGGCTTAAGGTAAGACTATGGCTTTGGTTACAATGACTACAACCACGCAGGATGTACTTCGTATCAAATTTCTTCTAATTTGTTGTGAAACATTAGATCGAATTGTAAGAACTCTCCGATAGTTAAAGTGCAAGCGTTAGATGATGTTTATTGACCGCTAAGTTGACACACCAATTTCAAGTGGGAGAATCGTAAAGAGATATTTATTATATTTCTTTATTTTAATCGACCTAAATCCATGATGTCTAAAACATTAAAAGGTAATTTTGCTTCCAATGCTTCAAACTTATTATAAGAGAAGAAAATTGGAGCTCTTTTCCAGGCCAGTGTAAAGGTCCAGGATAGATGTATAAAAACGCGGCTTATCGAGTTTGGATTATTATTGAAGGTAATTCGGAATTTTTTTTTAATTATTATATTAACATTGTTGATGGCAGTGTGTCATTCGACATATCTTACTAAATTTAATGTGCTCATATATCACTGAGGTGGATGGAGAATAGTATTGTTTTGGTCGTTGTTTTTTATTTCACGTTTTTTTTAATAACATATTTACACACTGAATATTCATAAACGCGAATACTACGATATAGTATCTTTAACGTCGTTAATTAAGACTCCTGATCCATCACAGCTGCCATCGTCTTTGTATGAATGTGTCTGACGGAACTTTTTTTAGTTTTACTATTAAATATTACTAGACTGAGCTTGAAAACGGTATTAACAGTAAGTATCAATATAGATGTTAGGAAACTTCTTATCCCAGGTGAGTGTACAGCACATAGGTCGATATATAGAATATCCACGACACATACTTATTCTATACACTTTTAATTTCGTCAAACAACTTGTGACATTCCGTCTGTGTCTAATGCATTATAAGGAATTGTACAATATTACTTGATAACGTGGCACACTATTATTTATAGTCCATCATTTTTTTTTTTTTTTTTTTTATATAGGTTGGGTGGTGGTTATCGAGTGAGAGGGGTTGCTGTTTATGTTCATGACACCGCCTTCTATTAATTTATATATAAGGGTATTGTTTTCTCTTTATTTGATGATAACAAAAACTATGAGTAAAACCACATTAAATAGAAAGATCTTAAGGAGGGATTGGTATTTCTTGTCCATTGAGAATCACGTAAGAAAGAAAGGTCTATTAAGGAGAGAAGTCAAACTACATTTATATGAATCAAGAGCAGTGAATTAAAGGTTAGGTTTTCTTATCTTCTTCTCTAGATATCATTGAAGGTTGAATTAATCTAAATCTGGACGAATACTGTTGAGTTAGTGGTGATGGTTATTCTCATAGATTACGTAAAATCAACAAATTGTAATCTTACACTCTTGCAGCTGAAGTCCTCCAAATTATCAACTTCGTACGTTTCACTATTACACTGGCCACTTTGGTTTTTTTGTGAGCATGTCTTATGAATTATATTTTTCATTTCCATTTCATGTTTTTCTTCTCATAAGAAAACAAATATTTTGTCTTACATGATTTTAAGGTAGAAATAACTCTCAGCAAAATATTTACTTTTCAGTTAACAACATTTATTCTTTAATGATATTAATATAACTTTAATAACTTTTGTTTCCGTCATTTTTAGCTGAAATGATTTCCTTCCTCATTTTTATTTAAATAATACTGGAACAGAGTATCTGTTGTTTGTCTATTCTCTCTTTAGTTAAATAAACTGTTTAAGTGATTCTTTGAAAAAAGGGTTATATTATATAATAACATGAAAGAATTTCACCATTTAGAAAATTTTCATGGATCTATGTAGTTATCTGGATATCTTCATTAGTAAATTGAGTGTACATTCTGATATATCCACGTTTACAGTCACCATTAACAGTATTATTTCTTTAATCGAAGAGAGACTCTTTTCTATTTGTACACGCCTTAATTATAATTTTGGTTTAAATTATATCATATAAGTGCTCTTTAAGATTAGTTTTTTACTTCTTTTTTATTTAGCCAATAAAACCACACGTGAATTAAATTACGTGTTATTTTCATCTATTTCTTAAAATAATATTTTTATTAGTTTATTGTGAAAACTGCATAGATCTCATGATCTAAACTAATGTTGCACGTAACGATGAACATGCTATACAAAGATATAAGAAAAAACCATTACAACATAAATTCATGAGCCACGAAGTGTAGTTTGATGAAATTAGCAAAGCAATTACTGATGTGATCATTGCGATTACACTATACATCAGCAAACAAAAGTTCACAAGTTTACTGATTCCGAGTTTACGCACACGAAACAGAATATAGTGCTAATGTTTTCTCAATAATAAGTCTGATTCCCAGAGCCCCCACTCTAAGAGAAATTCATATATAAAAGGCTACTTACACGCCAAAAATACAAAAATTGTGGCTCGAGAAATGAGCTAATGCAGAGATGTTCGAACTCACAACCAGAACTGTGCCACGACATAGAGGCTCTTTTAAACACTAGACTAACACAGATATAGGAAATTAGTTATAATATGAATCGATATTTCCTCATACTTAACCTGGTACAAGGCGGTACGGAAGCGCCATGCTGTCAAACTGTTTTGGGTTATGACAAGAGGTTGCCTCAGCATCTGCTGATCATCGTTCATTCCTGATCTCACATTGACTGATGGCTAATGATGAATAGTTATGGTCTAACATTAAACGTTGCAGTATTATTCGAGTGATGGTTAGTTCTATCCTGATACATAGATGGTCAAGAGAAGAATTGTATTGATTGATTCGAGCTGTAGCGACCTACCGCTATCCTCGATTCGTTCCACTACGCACATAAAGTGTTTGAACACCGCTAATATTCGAAATAATTTATTATTCGTTAAAGTCACTTCTGGGTTAAGGTCTCGTTCTTGGACTCATTTAGGAAGATTATTTAGTGCACGAAGGCCTAAACACTAGTGGTTATATGAAAACCAATTTACAGTTACGTTTCTCTGTGGCTATATTTAATACTTGACCCCAAGGAGTAGTTAGCACTTAAAGCAACTCCACTTACCTCCTGACTATAACAATACTTAGCTCTAGTGTCTTCCGGAGATGTGTGGCTCAAACCCATGTTCATAATGCACCGCTCTTATATCTAACCACAAAACGTGTTAATCATGTATTTGTACTGTAATATATATCGGTCACGTTTCGTCCAACTGATAGTATGAGACGTGCTTTTTTATATTTGTACTCGCATGTCCAAAGCACGAAACAAAATTGATTTGATATTCCATATATTCTATTATTAAATTCATATTATTTTTATAAATACATTCTAAGAGTGATATGTTTATGAGTTTATTATTTATTAATTTCAATATTATCTCCGATTTTCGTGCAAAAAGATGAATGTATTTATGCAAAAGTATAAATGACAATAGACGGATGTAGATACTTAAGCTAGCGATGGAGAAGTATATTAATGGGCATATTGTCATGTACCGCTTCAGCATTTCAAAGACCTCTTTGAAATCCTTGATCCATATGCTTCAGGATTTCCCATGCTGTCGTCTTATGAACTATGATTGCTTCCTTGTTGCATATTTTATTTCAATATTTATTTGTTAGACTATCTAAAAGTACGTTATGTTCTAACGTTATTCTAAACAGGTTTTCTTACTTTACGTGCAAACGGACCCTTTTCTGCCCGATCGTGCGTTGTATCACCACCTGCAAAGTTTTGAAGTTTTAGTGCGAAATGGAAAGATTTCAATTTAAGTGTAATTCTTAATCGACTCTTATCTAAGAACGCCCCATCACATAAGATGTGATCTATGAGAGAAACTTTGTTTGTTTATTATTTGATTGATGGAGGTAGCACAACTGGCCTATTTTCTTTGTTAGTTAATTTTTTCGACTTTATTTGTAATATGAGTTAATATGTTCCGTTTATTTCTTTCTCTTAATCTTTCTAAGTTCATTCAGTTTAAAAACTGTCCGTAAATATTTTATATTTTTATATATCGTTTGTTTGTTTTTTTTTCCATTTATTAATTTATTTTCCTTTCATTCCAATGGTTAGAATTCGTACAGTATTGGTTTAGTCTTCACCCCTGCTTTTTATCTTTCACTCTGTCAGGAATTTTCTTCTTTTCTTCTCTTCTACACTTATCTTATCCCATTTTTCTGATTTCTCTTTTTTTCCATTGGTTTATAGATTTCTTTTGGATACCTACTATACTCTGTGGTATTTGTATGTGATCATGGTTGATAGCTATCCTCTTCTTTGGCGACACCTTATATGGTCCAGAGTTGGCTGACCCTGGTACTATGAGGTAGTCTTATTTGTCGGTTGTCTTTTGGTTCGATAAATTCCATGGTTTAAGTGTATATTGTCATGACGCTCTTTCATAGTCCTTAAGTAGTTGAAGAATAACCCCAAATTATTGCTTTCGCCTTACAGAAGAAAAGTATCATCTGCGAATAAAAAATGTGAAATCTCCTGGCCTCCTCGAGCTATATTTAGACCTGTTAATAAATTTTCCCTACCATTTCTCGGAACATTTAAAATAGTGCTTTCGTACACAAATAAATAAATAGGGTGATAACAGATCTCCCTTTCTTAAACTCCTCTTTAGTCTAATATGTACTTTTGCTGACCATTTATAAGAATTTTGTACTGTATCGATGAAATATATGTCATCATCCAGGAGATCCATACTTGAGAGAACCCATATTTAGCAACAACGCTCGTATAAAATTCCGTTCTATTCTATATATGCTTACTCATATCTGTTTTGATAGCCAAAAGCTTTTCCTTATATGAGGTATTTGTCCATAGCCCATGATTCATGAAACATTTATTGAGCTATGAATCATGAGCCAAAAACTCTATCATTTCTTCACTATCTCATTCTCTCTGCTGCCCTTCTCATTTAAGAAGCCTTCATGGTCATGAAGTTTTCATCTTCTTCTGCAAGCTCATCGTCATCAGAAATCTCTTCATTCTCATAATCATCTTTTGAATCCTGACTCAATAGTCGTTGCTGGATCAACATATCTGATGGTTGTTCCCTGAAAAAAACACTCAACCAGACATGAGTGATATATGAAAACACTTGCAAACTCAAAAAGTTAGAGAGAAATCAGTCCTTTTGCTTAACATTTTATAACAACCTTCCTCAAACATTTCAAGAAATCCAGCAACCCAACAATCAGCGTTTTCAACCCACTCATTGCGGTGCATCCCGACAGTTTTCGCTACGGTTTGTATCTGCACAAAAAGATTAAAGATTCAGAAATTAGCAGCTTTACCATTTTGTATAATCACCATTACAAGCAGGGCATCAAGAAATCAAAAGGAAGTAAACATCATTAACCAATTAAAAGACTCCTTAGTTCCCACCTTTTCTTGTTGCTCTTTCACTTTCTCATGTAGTTTCTTCAGTTTCACGTTCACTGACACCGAGTTCTTCTCTTGAGTATCCTCGATCAAGATTATGCAACACATACTGGTTGTAATCTTTCACAATTCTCATGATTATACCTGATGTTGATATCCCCTCTGTTCGTTTAGTTTCTTAAACTTCCCAATCGACTTCACCTGCCCAAAACCGCTGATAAGAAACAGCATGAATCAAAAGAAGAGATATAAACAAAGGAAGAAACCTACAAACTCATAAACATCGTTTCCAGCTCCACTAGCATCTGCATACCTGAGGAAAAACATGACATAATGTTAAAAACTAAGACAGAAGTTACAGAACACAAATCATTAACCTTAAACTTACGGAAGAGCATCATGAGCTACGTAGTCGATCTGATGCTTATCGAGAAACTCAGTGGTGAGAACCCATGGTGCATCTGGAATCACTTCATCGACCCCACCTTGTTTACCACATAAATAATAAAGTCAAAACAAAACCAAAAAGACAAAACCATGGTGTGTGTTTTCCACATTACTTGCAATGTCGGAGAGATTCATAGCTTTCGGACTCTGTCATCACGGTCTTTCCTTTGAACTTGTTTGTTATTTCGTCGTTACAACATCCTACGAGCAGATAGGTGTTCGGAAACCTATACTTTTTCCCGTTTCAATTACAATTTGAATCATCAAATAATAAGAAAAATTGAATGCTACTTAACGATTTCTTGGCTTGTTCGATGGCGCTAGCGTGACCGAAGTGGAACAAGTCATAGATTCCATCGGCTTAGACTCTAACCGGCCGGTTCGAAGAAGCTGTTTCTTCGAATCCTGAAACCTTATCGTCACCATTAATTGCCATTCTTCTTCTTCTTTCTTGATTTTTTTTTTTGGTTTTCTAGTTAAATATGTTGTTCTTGTTTCTTTAGTTTTCTATTGGCTCTCCCTCCAATCACGCAATTTTCTAAATAAATAATGATCTCTCATTTTCAGACAGAACTGAGATGGGGAGAGAGATGGTGAGCTTAAAGCATGTTTATTGCAGTTACTTAGTTGTGGTTCTTAGGTAATTAGAATTTTTTTTAAAAAATTAGCCATTAAATTAAGCGTCGGGTCTTAATTAAGAGAATGATTAACTTGGCTCTCTTAAGGTGGGATCTCCTCGAGGAAGAGATCTCCTCGATGGTTCTCCTCGACTTGTAAAATTATTGTGACTTTGTGACTTAACTTAAGAAACTAGAAATGGACGATTAGTTTTAGATGTCTCTTAACAAAATCTCTTAACTTAATTTTAATACTAAAATATAATCTAAGAAACCCATTTAGGGATTATTGCAATAAACATGCTCTTAGTTGGCCATGTTGGAACACTAACATGTAGGGGTGGGACATATCGGCTATCTAGGGTATTTTAAAGATATTCGGATTCATCAGCTCCGTAAAATTGTTATTCGAATCCAGATTAGGACTTACCGGATATCCAAGGTTTGGATCAATTTTATTGAAACAGAGGGAGTACATATGATTCAATTTTTTTTATACTTTAATTTTTTTAATCAAAATACTCACTTTGTTTCAAAATAAACTAGTTTTTAAGGTTTTTTGCTCACCGATTAAAGAATTACAAACTTTTATTTAATCTATCTTGTTTACCTCAAAATATAGTTAATAACCATTAATTCAACTAATAAAAATTATATTAAAGAATACAAATGGTCACAAACATCAAATTACATTTACTTTTTACATAGAAACTTAAAAACATCAAGTAAAATAAAATAAAAAAATCTCTAAAAACACCAGATAAAGTGAAACAAATGAGTATACACATGCAGATTAAATTGGCTTAGATCGTTTTTAATATGTTTTTTAAGCGATTAATTAGTTTTTTAGTGATTAAACAGTTTTTCAATTAATTGAACAAAATCGACTAAAATCGCTGTGGTATACTCCCGCCAAGTGCATAGTCAGACAATTAACTCGCGTTTTCGAATAAAAAAATAATTAAAAGTACATAAATACCATTCTTTTCTTTTGTCAACCAAGTATAGAAATACCTAAACCAATCCATAAATGAGATGAGTAGACAAATAGATTTTTTCAAATAGTGTCTAAATTTTAATCCTTTAATGTGATTTGTGTCAGTTATCTAGCTTTTTGTTTCTCTGCCCTTTCCTTACGTTGATTCGCTCCTCTACACCTCCAAAATAAAATAAAAAACATGCCAAAATCTACAAGAAATTGAATTTCAGTTTAAAAACGGAGGAATTTTCAGTTTGGTTTTTGAAATATGTTATTTAACCTTTTTCCTTGTCACTCATTCTTCCAGGATAATTACTTCTAAATTGGAAGATTAAAGGGGAGAAAAAGCATCATGACAAAGACTAAATGCGTCAAAATTCTCGATGGTTTTTGGAAACCGAGTGGAGTGTTCTCTGAAGCAAAATATAAAAGATGTCCTAGGATTTTCTTCTGAAGGAGGCATGGGGATGTACCTCGGATTACCTGAAAAAATATGTAGCTCGAAGATGAAAGTGTTCTCCTTTTACAAGATCGGCTCAATGGGCGAACCAACACTTGGTCATCGAGACTCCTCTCCAAAGATGGAAAAGAAGTTCAACTTAAATCTGTGGCTCAAGCATTTCTGACATTTGTGATGTCGTGTTACTTACTTCCACAAGGCATTACCGATAAACTAAAAAGCGTAACTTTCAATTTTTGGTGGAGTTCGAAACAAAATAGCAGAGGCTTACATTGGATAGCATGGGACGAAATCTGCCACCCCAAGGATTTGGGGGGGGGGACTAGGTTTTCGAGATCTCGATGATTTCAATATAGTGTTTCTTACAAAAACAGTTGTGGAGACTAATTCATTACCCGGACTTCTTATTAGCACAGGTTTTAAAAGGAAGGTACTACAATCACACCTCCCCCTTGGAAGATCGACGAACATACTCACCATCATATAGATGGCGTAGTATCATGGCAGCAAAACCTCTACTTATATCGGGTTTACGAAAAACTATTGGCATGGGTCGAGGGTTTGGAGTGAGCCTTAGGTTCCAGACTCAGTGGCTCGACTACCGATACCTGCTGACCACATTGTATACAGACTACCCCTACTTCTTGTTCAGTCCTTTATTAGGAATGATACCAAGGAGTGGGATATCCGGCTTTTACGAAAATTCTTCCACCTAGATGATATCCATTTGATATTAGGGCTAAAACTTTCTCTCTCTCTTGCTCCGGATGGATATGTATGGAACCACACAAAATCAGGAGTTTATTCAGTTAAAACCGGTTATGACCTACTTTGATCGACCAAGCTGAGTCTTACTCAGAAAAAGGTTATAGAACCAAGTATCACGAGCTTTCAGAGCCATGTGTGGAAGATAAAGACCCCGAGTAAGATGAATAATTTCTTGGGGCATGCTATCTCGGGCTGTGTGGCGAAGACATAGAGGCTCACTTATAGACATATGTGCACCGATAGGAGTTCTCCTAGATGTGCCAGCCCAATGGAATCGATTAATCATCTTCTTTTTGAATGCCCTCCAGCCTTACAAATTTGGGCTTTATCAGACTATATGTCTCTTCCGGGTTACTTTCCGAGAATATCTATATATCAAAACATAAACTTTCTGTTTTGGAAGAGAAAAGAGGTGGCTCCATTGAGAACAAAATCCGATACCTTCCCATGGATCTGATGGTACATTTGGAAGGCGAGGAACAACAAACTCTTTAATGGAAAAGTGTATCCCCAATTGAAACTCTCTAACATGCGTCTCTTGAGGTAGAATGTGGGAGGAAGACTTATGAAAAGGAGGAAGCAAACGAAGAGAATGACGACCCTCCTACTACAGAGGTTGAGAAAGTGCCCCTTTGGATACCCGAATCCCTACCTGTCAAATTGATGCGTCATGGTCAATAATGGTAGTGTTTGTGGCTTAGGGTGGAGTCTTAAGAATCAAATGGGTTATGAGTATTTCAGATTACAAGCGTACAATAAAAGCCTCTCAGCTTTGCATGTTGAGATGAAATGTTTACTTTGGGCAAATTTATGTATGAGAGAAAGGAGAATAACCTCGGTACAGTTTGAGATTGGCTGCTCGGACTCAGTGGACATGACTACAAACAAGATGGATTGGCCAACATTTACGACATAGATTGAGGTGTTCTAGAGATTACATGAAAAATTCGAAGATGTGAACATGTCTCATATTCCTCGGAGTAAAAAAAGTCAGGTGGACATTTTAGAAAAAAAAACAAATGACCAAATATTATATTTTTTCCATATAGATCAAATCCAGACAGACAGAGATGCTACTCAGAAAATCAGTTCATCTGCCACCATTTGATATAGCTTAGATGGACAGCTTCCAAAAAAGGGGGGAAAGAGAAAATGAAAAAGAAAAACATCATGTGAGTGTCTTCACATGTTGGTAGCCTACTTTCACCAACTTACTTTCTCCTGTTTCCAAACGCAAAGCAACGGCGAAGTAGATTTTTAATTCTTTTCTTTGTTCTTCAGAGAAAATTCTTCGTTTGCAACTAATAATTTTCTTAAAGCCAGCCACATTGAAAGAAGAAAGAAAAATCCGCTCACAGGTTTCCATGTAGAAGTCATATGATACTCGAAACAATTCCCAAAAGAAAAGTTATATATTAAATTCCCATATAGTTTTCAAAAGTTATTTTCACACCCTACCAAATCATGGATCCCATATAGCTAAACAAAGAATCAAGTATTCAATGTCGACTAGGGTACCTTATAATCGAATATACGTATATCTATTTTATGATATATTCACTTCCCATGTTAAAATATTGAAACCGTATTCGCATCTCCTATTTCTTTTAACAATCGAAATATAAAAAAAAAAAAAATATATATATATATATATATATATATATATATATATATGTATATATAATACATATTAATTGTTTTTGACTAATAAAATATTTTTAATCCTCTAAATGTTATTTAGCAAGTGATTTTTTAAATGTCATCACCACAGTCATTTGAAAGAAAAAAAATGATAACATAACTACTCAAAATGTGACATGGATCATATTTGTGACATGGCTTAAAATAATTATGATACATGATTTAATTATAGAAAGTCAAATACATGATAATAAGTATATTAGTTATTATCATAATTATAAAAATCTGAGCAAAAAAATTAAATATTAGAAGAAATTAACATACTAAACAAGAGAACCGGGATCGAAGAGATATTCACGAAGACCACTTCTCTCTTATTTTTTCTACCTTCTCTCTAAAAGTTTTCTAAACTAAAGTTGCATCCCCGGTGGCCGGTGGTCTTGTGCCGCCGGTTACCACTCCTTTTTTGTTTTCTTTTGTTTTTGTTGTAATATAGTTCTTCGCTAGGCGATCTAAACTTCCGTATAGTCGGATTATCTATTTCGCAAGGCGAGCTTTTGATGTGTTCCTCTCTCATCTAAATCAGAGTAGTTGTTGCGTATCAATCTTACTTTTCTCTGATATGAGTGAGGATGAATAAAGTCTCCAGTTACCTAAGGGAGTTGTTCGTCTTCTCCTTTTTGGTGGTGACTCTTACTCTGTTCAGTTTGGAGGCTTTGATTCTTTATCGTTAGTCATTCTTGCTTCTTAATATGGGTGAGAATCAATCTTCGTTTTTAAATTTTTAAACGAAGTATCTCCAAGGGTTAAGAATCAAGATGAAGGTTAAAGTGATGATGAGCCACTGCAGACTTCAGATTAACCGGACTTTTCAAATGAAAATGTTCTGGTGAGACTCTGTTACTGACTCGTTGAAGCTTTCTACTAAATTTACACTCTAGCGAGTTTAAGAACAAGAAGCTTTCAGACTGGCAGTGATGAAGAATGGAGAGACAAGCAAGCAGTTCAAATCGGAAATAGAGATAGAGGATTCATTTCGGTTAGTTTCCGGCGAAGCCTCGGGTTGCACCATCTCCAGAACGTTCTATGGCCACAGTAAAAGACACGTGTATTCATGCATATAGTCAATGATGTTAGCTATGTGCCTATGTATGATGACACGTTTTAATCTTATCTAGTATTTGTATCAAAAAATTTGTAACTGCTTGTAAACAATGGGCTTTGACCCTTAATACAAAGATGTTGACAAAAAAAAAAATTAACATACTAAACAAGATAATAACAAAAAACTGAAAATAATTATTTTATTCGTAGTTTATATATATTTGTAACGAAATTCGTTGATATATGATAAAATTGTAAAAAAGTATATTATTATTTGACTTATATTTGATGATTAAATTTTTTATATACTATTGATTTTTTTAAATCTCTTATAATATAGTAAAATATAGAAATTATAATATAAAATAATTTTTTTAAAAAATATTTATATTTACTTATCAAAAACTTTTTATAAAAATAAACATAGGTGATAGTAACTAACAATCATTTTTGTGGTAGTTTAGTATTAAAATTATTTTAAATTTATAACTTAAAATAAATATATGACTAATCAAATTCTCAATTTACTCAACCTGTTTAGAATTTTGGTAGCAAAAAATTATTTAAATGAGCGGATCGCTTCATTAGATTAATAAATAAAGTTTGAACACTTAAATGTTTCTAAGTAGAAAAAAACTACCAATGTCAGATAGCTCAACTGAAAGTGTATCATGGCCAAAATATCAGAGGTTATAAGATCGACCGACATTTGGAAGAGCCCACCATGGTAAGGAGGCTTATATCACTTGATTTGGGACTTTTCCTAGGGGAATTATGAGGATAGTCCCACAACCTCTTGATCAACAAAAAAAAAAGTAGAAAAATGCAAAAATTCCTTGACATTTAATCTAAAAGTTAAAAATAAATTTTACTATTTAGAAAATTTGAACTATTTTAGAAATAAAAGTATTTTTACAAATTAAATTAAACCTAAATACAATCAGATTGAAAAAAATCAACTAAATTAAAATTAATTACTTTATATTTAAAAAAAAAAGAATAAAATTTGATTTTTTTAACTAATTTTACTTAAAATTAAAATCTAAAAGATGTATAGTGCATGAATTCTAGTATATATTAATTAGGATGTAATCACTTCTTCCATGTCACTTTTAGTTTTGTGTTATTTCCAAACATCATTTCAATTGTCTTTTCTTTAAAAGAGATTGTTTCATCTTAAAACATCACTTAGCTCAATAAAACCTTACATTATAAATCTTAACTATGATAATTAATAAAACTACAGCTATCTACCGTTTATCCCAACACGAATTTAGATCGACCAAGCTGTTAGGATAACACAAGTATACGAGCATAATGTTTTCTACGTAGAGTATGCTTATGTAGTTGATTTTTTTTTTTTTTTAAACCTAGACATGAGCACACTGAGTTTACAGTTTATTTTCGTTCTCTTTATGTTTAAAGAATGTAAATGAAAATTAATTTCTTTATGTTTATTTTCTTTCTCTGTATGATTATTTTCTTTATGTTTAAAGAAAATAAAAGAAAAAAAGTGAATGAGCTTTTTCTTATTTAAATTATTTAATTTCTATTTGAACATGGAAAAATGAAAATATAATTTATTCAAGGGAGAATTGAAAAAAATGGGACACTCTCAATTTTTGTTTGTCCCTTTAAAACTTTTGATATTTTTGACACTTTTAGACAGTTGTACTCTTATGTAATGGAAAAATAGCAAACTAAATTTTTAAAAATATAAAAAAAATATGAAAACTATTAGAAACTTAAGTATAAGATTTATATGTTTAAAATTATTTTTAAAAATAGTGGAAACATATTTTATTTAATGTCTTACTTAGGGATAAAATACAAATTCTCGCTATCTGCTTAGCATATAAATCAGATACTAAGTGTTATACGTAGATCTATCCTACGTATATAACATAAACAAAACTTTCTTGTATATTCTATCTTAGCTAGAATTCGTTAGGTTATATTATAGCAAGATGTCGTTAGTCTACCTCGAGCTTGATTACAACTTATAGCCACAACTCTACAATTTTATGTGTTATAACTTGTTATGCCTTTTACCTTTATGTTACGCTTACGGAAGAATAAACTTTTCACTTACTTTACAGTATTCTGCTTAACGTATGATACATATAAAAGCAAAATCACGAAAAATTATGGAAACTTCCATATTTCGGTTAATATCTTTCCTAAATCTACACTAAATCTACCCTAAATCTCTCATATTATATTTTATCCCACGTTTTTCTCCTCTGACAATCTTTTTTTCTTTGTTTTTTGTGTCTCTCTCTTCTTCATCAACCACTACAAGAAACAACCCTATTATGAGGGCTATATTCCTAGTTATTTCGTCGTAATGGGTGTATTACGACGAAATAACAACGAATCATGATTCGTTGTAAAACGCTCGTCGTAATGCCCGATTCGTTGTAAATTCGTCGTACCACTTACGACGAAAAAAGATTCGTCGTAAACGAGTAGGACCCATTTCGTCGTAAGTGCCTAGTAAAATGTCCTCATAAAGTCCTTGTAATAATTCCTAGTAAAACAGTCCCTAAAACCTTGTACCATTTACAACGAATTTAAATGTCATGACATGTTAAGTCATTGTAATACATTACGACGAATAAACAAGGAATTTCATGTAAAGTAGTTGTAAAATTTACGAGGAATTTAAATAGAAATTTTAATAAATAATATATATTTAAAAAATTATAAATTAAAATTCTTTTAAAACATTCAAAATTAAAATTATTTTTAAATATATAAAAAACTGAATATATATATATATAAAAGTTACAAAGTAGTATTTACATTATAATACAATATCAAAATATTTAAAATTAAAATAAAACTAAAGTTGGAAATTGTCGAAATAGTTGTTGGAGGTCTCGTTCTCTTCCGCAGTGTCTCGAGGCTCGTCTAAATGAGACGCTTTTCCGCTGAGATTCCGGCGTCTCTCCTCATATGCTCTCTGTAGAACAGGGTTTCCAACCGCCATAACATCGAGAAGATCCTCTAGAGATTGCAAAAGAACCTGTTGTTCGTCCACCTGAGCCTTCAACCGAGCATTCTCCTCATCCCGGCTCGACGAGTAAAATGAAGTCGCCTTAGGAACGTCATTGACGGATCCTATTCCCATTGTCCGCCCCTTCTTCCGTGGAGCGACCTTATAAAACAAATATTTATAAAATTAATAATGAAATATACTTTACTTTAAATTATAAAATTAAAAATTAAAAATATTTATAAAATTTACCTCTTCGAAGATCTTGTCCACCTCAGCTGTAGACAATTTGACGGGCTGTCCATCAGTAGACTGTTGGGTTAGCTGCGTCTCGCGCTCTTCAACCCGAGCAGCCACGTCGTGAAAGAGTTTCTCCGACCGTGGATCTACAAAAGCCCCGCTCGCTTTTTGGTGAGTGATCTTGAATAGATCACTCAAAGACGTCATCACTCCGGTCTTCTTAGCCTACAAAAGCATATAAAATGTAAGTTTAAATTTTTTATATAAGATAATATTAAGAAAAATAAAAAATAAACCTAAAATTAATAAAACTTACAACTCGTAGACGAACTCCGGCGTGGGGGTTTTGCCTAGTTGTATGAAGCATGAGCAAGTTACCATCTGCATCCTTGGTCCTACGGGACGCAGAGCAACTGTTCGCCTTACGGACCGAGCCCGGTAACTTCCAATAGGCGATGAGGTCATCCCATACTTCACATCTATATTTCACTCTTCATCCCATTTCCCTTAAATTCTAATCTCTCATTTTTTGGTGATAAAAATATAAACCCTAAACACTTAATGAAATTTGTTAATGAAATTCAATTATGTTTTAATACTTTAATTAATTATTTTTAAAATTCGAATTTTAAGTTCTAAAATTCAACTGAATAACACATAACTGAAGTCTTACACATATTTAAATATTGAAAACATTTGTTTACATTCATTCTGAGTCTTGTTTCTTTGGTATGGATGAGTAAGGGGAAGAAATCGACGATGACAATCAAACCAACATGTCTTCCTACCATACTTCAGTTGAAAAGCATATGTCATTCCAAGACAATATGGACAAGATAACCTCTCATGTGTTGTCCATTCAGATAGCATACCATAAGTAGGAAAGTCACTTATAGTCCATAGCAGAACTGCTCTCATCGTAAAATTGTTTTTCAAGGAACAATCATACGTCCTCACTCCTGATGACCATAAGTCCTTCAGCTCTTGTATCAATGGTTGAAGAAAAACGTCTAGCGACCGTTTTGGATGCTTTGGACCAGGGACTAATATGGTCAAGAATAGAAATTCTTGTTCCATGTACATTTCCGTTGGCAGGTTGTACGGTGTAAGAATGACTGGCCACAAAGAATATTGTCTCCCAGACATTCCAAATGGACTAAATCCATCTGTGCATAACCAAAGATAGACATACCAAATATTTCTAGCGAAATCTGGGTGTATCGTGTTGAAATGTTTCCACACTCTTGCATCTGACGGATGAGCGATCTCACCATCCCTTTGGACATGTTCAACATGCCATCTCATCGCTTCGGCAGTCCTCTCAGATTGATATAACATTTTCAACCTATCTGTAATTGGTATGTACCACATCCTTTGGTACGGTACCCTATTCCTCCCACGTCCTTGTGGTTTGAATCGAGGTTTATTGCAGAAACGACACTCTTCTAACTTCTCATCATCCCTCCAATTGATCATGCAATTGTCGATGCAAATATCTATCATCTCTGAAGGTAACCCAAGACTATAAACAAATTTTTGAATCTCATAATAAGATTCAGCTGACACATTGTCTTCTGGCAAATACTCTTTAAACAAGTCGGCTCATGCATCCATGCAATTCTCAGGTAAATTATGATCTGTTTTAATATTCATCATCCTAGCTGCTAGAGACAATTTAGAGAGACTTTCTCTACAACCAGGAAGATTGGTTGATTTGCAGCAGCTAACATCTCATAAAACCTTTTCGCATCTAAGTTTGGTTCTTCAACATTTTCACTTTCAACAGCTATTGTTGTAGTGGTTTCAGGTAAAAATGCATCAGTAATCATGTCATGAACCCTATCATGATCTACCATCTGTTCCTCCTCATGGTAACTATATTCATTATGCAAAAGATATGGTTCTTGCCTATTACCAGCATTCTGAAAGTTACTATTACTACTACTAGCTCCATTTCCACCATAGCCTTCTCCATGTTGAAACCAAATATAGTAATGTGGTGTAAAGCCTATGTTTAATAAATGCTTCCATACAGTTTCACTACGAGCAAATTTTGAATTCTTGCACTTTCGACTAGGACATAACATCTTACCACTTTCTTGAGTGATCGGCGTACACTCTGCCTGGTACATGAATGTCTCTAGCCCCCTGAGAAATGCATCGGTCACTCTAGCGTCAACATCCTTTTGCGTATACATCCAACTCCGTAACTCGTAAAGATTTCTACCATCCAACATTTTTTTTTATTCTTTTCTTTTTTTTCGTTTGTGTGATAAGTTATGAAGAGAATGAACATATATATAGGAAATTTTCGAATTTGGTAAGTGAAGATATAACAACGAATTTACAAGGAAAGCCTTAACTAGGCTATTACAAGTACCCCACAAGGATTTTACAACAAATTTACTTCTCTGAAGCACAGTATAAACACGTTTTCACCAACCATATTATTCGTCGTAATAGCCTTGTAGTTTTACTAGGACATTACGATGAACAATAAAATTTGTCGTAATGTCGTTGTAATATTACGACGAACTAATTTCGTCGTAATATTACAAGGACATTACGACAAATTTATTGTTCGTCGTAATGTCCTAGTAATGTACTTGTACATTTACGACGAAATATTTTCCTCGTAAACTTTCGTTGTTAAGTCCATGTTTTCTTGTAGTGAACATAACCATCTCCCCTCTTTATCAATACAACATGGTCTCTAAACATGACACATATATCGGTTTTTGTGGATCATTTATGTTTTTGTGGATCATTTACTTAAACATAAAGTTATAAAAGGTGGAGCACAGATGCAAAAGTTTAAAAGAAACGAAATTGTTGCTTCTTACTTTGGTTATAGATAATAAGAGAAGAAATTAAAACATTTTTTAATATAAATGAATTACAAAAATTTATTATTTTTTAAGAAACAACAATTTCAATTAAGATAAAAACATATTTATATATTTTTCCTTTTTAATCTTAAATGAATTATGAAAACTTATTATTATAATTTTTAATTGGTTAACTGAAGGGTATTATGGTATTAAAAGAAATGTGAATTCTATTTTCCTAAATAATCTTCCAAAAGTTTTAAAGAAACAAACTCAAGATGAAGGTGTCCTATTTTTCCAATTTTTCTTTTATTCAATCTATGTATGCGTCCACAAAGGTATTACAACACAAAAGAAATCCTAAAGAAAAACACAACTTAAACAAAAATTACAATAGTCAAAGTTTTCATTCTGCTACAAACAAAGTCAGAACCTAACATTTCTTCCTTTTATGTTTTATTTTCCTCAGAAAAATACATATAGAATGATCCACCGTTCCTCATTGCAACCACGAAGTAGTACTATTGCTATTCATCTCCGATGACGGAGCATAGCCTCCTCCTCCTCCTCCTCTTCCACCGTCTCTACTTTCATCCTCCGCCATAAAACCATCGGTAACAACCGTGTTAGGATAGCTAAGATGACTACTCACGTGGTTTGATGACGAGACCATATACGGTCGTTGTTGCTGCGGTAGTTCGTGATGACCAACTTGGTTCTGGAAATTAGCGTACTGATAGCCGCCGGAAGAAGCTACGGCGGTTGGTCCCGACGAGGTGAGGCTAAAACCAGATGACGGTGAACCGAATGCCATGGCGGATGGACCGCCGGTGAATTGTTGGACCATGGCTCTGAAGTTGGCTGTGTCGGTGTTGAGAAGCGTAGTGGGTGTACGGCGGGAGGCTCTAGACCTCCGGCGTGTTGGCTTCGAAACACGGCGGCTTTCAGGGTTAACGGGAGAATCAGCTGAAGTAGAAGTGGTGGTCGTGGTGGTGGAGGGGAAGAAGGTTTGGTTGTTGTAGAACTGAGACCAGTCGTTGTTGGGGTTGGCCATCTTCTTATTATGCGAGAGATTATAGACTATCCCTCTCGTTATGTATTTATGGAATGTCTCTACGTGTTGAGTAAAAGTTTTTTCTTGATTTTTTTAATTTATTCGGCTTGGTCAAAAGAAGTTCATCCATACGAATCATCGCCGTTGCTTTTGGTCTGTTTTTTGACACGTGGATTAGATGAAAGTTGTCTCAACCATTGTCAATGAGTTTTCAACATTAGTATCTCCCAAATCCCAACATAAAATAAAACAAATCAGTATCTCAATATACCTAGTCAAAAATGTTTTAAAGTATCTCGAATGGCTAGGTATTTCAACATTTAAAATATCCATTTACTGTAGCTTGTGTTGAAATTTGTAAGATACTAATGTTGAGAACCCACTAATAATTATTAGTGGTATTCTTATATTTCTTATTTCTTTCGCATATTGTAATTTTGACATTTAGTAACTAGTAAAAATGTTAATACGGGCTTAATCTAACAGGGTTAGGGCTAACCCTGTAAAACCATTTCTAACCCTAACCCATTTTGTTACATGGTTTAAAAATGGTTAGCCCTATAATGAATAGGGTTTATATTTTAGCATATTTAATTTGATTGACACAATTATTATATACTCTCTAAATTGACACGAAAACGCGATTTTGCGGTTTTGGCGGAAAAACGCGATTTTGCGGTTTTGGTGGAAAAATGCGATTTTACAGTTTTGACGGGAAAACGTGTTGTGTGGAACTCAATGAACGAAGAGTACATCACTACATTATCTGAACACACATGAACTGTGCTGTGTGGCTGTTTTTTTTTGTTGTGGAAGATAAGTTTAGTCTTGGTGGATTTTCATCAAAAGGCGCATGAGCAAACGTCACATCTTCTGGCCGTGCAAACACAGCTTGCTCATCAGCGAATAAAGCTTTGAGGAAAGATGGAGTTTTCAATGTCAGGTCCATCATTCGTGGATACACAAATGCCAAGAAGTATGTTTAATCTGAATTCAGTTAAATAATTAATTATAATTTTGTGGGTTTTTAGTAAGACAGTTTTATTCAACAGATCGGACGAGTTACAAGAATTCGGATGAAAGACAGATAAAATAGGTCTAATCTTTGGTCGGAAAAATGACCGGAGCTAATAAACTCTAGTTTTAGCCGTCAGTGTTGTTCGGATGATTTATGATGTATCTCTCCTTTTCGTCCTTTACCTTCCTTTATACACACTAGAGATTTTTCCGGGCTACGCCCGGAATATTCGTATAATTGTTAGTTAAATAAAAAAAATTATATTTATATTTGAATATAAATTATATATAATTTGTTGTTACCGGAAATTATATATAGAATGATAAGTAATATGTGTAAAAGCTTACTAAACTTAATTATGATTTAAATACGTAACATATAAGTCAATAGGTTTTATTGCATGCACATTCAAAATAGAAAGCAATGAAACAAATAACATCATATAAAAGTATATTAGGGAGATCATATTTAATTTTTAGCTAAATAATATAAATTTTAAAATAGGTAGCTGGGTGCATAAAGCACCATTTGTATTCGTCCATCAAATCTAATTCATATTCTGATTAAGGTTCTTTTGTACTTCAAATCTGACATAACTCTTTTGTTTTTTCTCAGATTCTCCATCTTTTTGCTGCTTCTTTTCTGTAATCTTTTCTGTTTGTAAGCTACTTAAGAATAAGTTGTCTTCTGTACTTATGAAAAAGGCAAGATGATTATAACCATTGGTTCCTTCTGTTTCGCAACAGAAGACAATTTGTCATTCTCTTGATTCAAACAATCATCTGTTGCTTCTTCTGCAGAGAACTTATTCAATTTAGATATATATCATATACATGACTGAAAACAAAAACCAATAAAATATTGCAGAATGTACATGCAAATTAATACACGTAGCGAGGATATACCCTCAAATATCCAAACACAAGCCAAAACTCTGATATGCTAACAGTAGGACTTGATTACACTTGTTTCTCCTATCATGTTGATTCAAGAGGAAGAAACAAAGCACAATTATAGCAACACATTGGTCTCAGTCACATACACATAAATGTTGGAGAACACTTATGATAAATTATCAATGAATGGCTCATAAGACGTTAAAATATACTATTGAAAGAAAGCATAAACTTATACGAAGCTCCTACATTCACTTGAATGAATCTCTTACAGAAATTTAACTTTCAGGTGTGACATTAGGTCTTGATTTCCCCTTACTTCCCTTGCTTCTATTTCAAAGCATTGATCAGTCGTGCATTTGAAGCAGGCATCCCTACATTGCTGAAGCAAAAAATGAGATACCAAAGTCGACTCTTCTTCCAAACTTGAACACCTGGATATGAGATTTCTGGTTACATAACAATGAAAGAATACGTAAGAAGATTAAATCTTCTTACATCAAACGTGATACACGAAAGATTTGGCAAAAGATATAAGAGGCAACATATTATCAACTCCGAAGTATCCGTCAACTCGTGTCCATAAAAGGTATCTCGTAATGGCTCAGATTCAACGGGTTTGGTATAATCCGAAGACACGAACAAAAAAACTTTTGTCCCTGGTGGAATGATCTCCTCCAGTGCTGGAAAATTAGCTTCTCCAGGATTATATACACTATGCCATTCAGATATATATAAAAAAAAGAGAAAGTGTTAATGTCACAGGAAAATAACGCTTATATCTTCTCAACCTAAATGTCAAATCTGGCTCACCATGCTGTTTTGGTTCTTGCTCTTCATATTCTTCATCGTTGGTAATGACCATGACCATGTTTGGTACCACTTTTCTCTCAATTTCTTTTAACACTTTATGTGCTCCACTCTCTTCTTCCTCTACCCCTGACTCTTTTCATGATTTCTGCATAAACCTTGCGTGATTCATATCTGATGTGATCCTCGCATTTGTTTTTATCACATTGACAAAACTCCAGTCCAATTCATTTTTTTTTTTGTTTTCACTCTTTAAGTTAGAATATAGATATATGATGAGGAATGTTACAAAAAAAGATATATGATGAGGAAATTAATTTAGAAATTACCTTATAGCATCTACTCGTTCTGTTTCACTCTGAAAGTCTCAAGATTCATCTCTTATATCTCATCAGTCTCAAGAGAACCACAATAGTTTACTACAGAAGTTGAGTATATGAGAAGCACGCACGCACTACTCCATGTGAGAGAGCAGGCATCTTTCTATTAGAGTATGATTATATGAGCTCTAAGAAACTCAAAACCATGGGAAACATATATGAGAAAATAAAGATATAACCCCATCACGCATAAACTCAAGGGAAAACGCCTCCCTGTTTGTATGGAGTAGTAGTTAAGCACTGACTTAGCATCTGAAGCATTAGGATCTAGAGGTCAAATATGAGCACTTGTGATCCCTAATTGATCAGGCATAAACAGTTGAGAAACATCTTGTTGTTTCCATATGCAGGTTCCATAGAGTGTTGGAAAAGCTATGATGTTTAGGCTTATCCATCACAACAACAACAACAATACTCCAAAATGATTTTAACTGAAACACATGTCTACCGAATAAGACAGAGAATTGATTCAGAGCTCCTTCAAGAATCTGGGGATAATTAAGCTTCAAGCCTGCAATCAAAGAAATGAGGATATAGCTCTTAGTACTTCCATGGAAAAGATCAAAAGATGGTGAAGATATTAAGAAAGGCATCAAACTTAAGTCATTCACATGCTTTGAAAGGAAAAACAGCAATTACACATCATCTGCGTGGGAAATATTCCATTGAGTGAGCCGTCAATTGCAGTCGCAAGACTATGATTTCAGAATATAAAAAAATTGGCAAACACTGAATAAGAAGATGAAGACAATTTCTAATTAAATGGAGGGCTTCCAAACCAAAACTAAAATTTACCTTTGTGTTCCTCTGTATGATGAGAACAGGCCAACGAAGTTAGGACTGACATGGTAACTTGTCTTTAAAGGCGCATAGATAGTTTTGTACAATAACATACAGGAATTCAGACACTCGAAAGACTGTAATGGACAGATCGAAACTCATTGGTGAGATACCATAATGTAAATAGATTCTTCGACATTTATAACGTAATATAGCTGGGACTGAAGAATTAGTACATGGCCATGGACATGACTTTCACGCTGCAACTTCGAAAACAAAATGGAGATCTTCACAGTTTTTTCTTCATCTGAAACTGAAAGGTGTGGCTGTGAAATTTAGGTCTCAAGGAAACCAGGCTGTTATTAAGTGAAGATGAAATAGATTTTTTTTTAAGTGAAGGAAGAGGAAACGTTAACCCTAATTAGACAAAAAAAAGATACAATGACATGGAACTAAACTTGTATATGATTGGACGATTTTTTTAGCTTAGTGGCATAGCTAAACACTCAGGATATTCCCTTTTAGTATAGTAAAGATTCTCTGGGGGTCGCATCAGCGACGCGACAATTGATTTGGAAATGTGCGCCGATGTTACTTCTTATCTTTGTGCATGAGCGCGGAGTCCATATTCATGTGGGCCTGATAGGGAATATATTCTTCTCCAACAAAGTAGTTGCGTGTGACCTATCTATCATTCCTGCACATATTGGATATAGCTCTAAGGACTAGGAGCAAGAGTAAAGAGGAAGAAGATGTGCACGCAAAAGATCGCCTCATAGACATATCCACAAACAAGGATTGATATAATCAAGAAGAACTGCATTGTCAGATATGATTTAACTCATGCTCTAGTTAGAGAACTCCAAGAAGAAAGTACACTGCACCATGGTAAATAGGCTGCTGTGAAAGTGGAAGGCAGAGGAAACTCATGTGGATGTAAGGATTCTGTTTTCTCCATAATAGACCTGAGGAGTACAGAGGAAGATGTTAGGATGATATGAAATAAATGGTTAGGAACTGCTGCAGTATGGAGAGATAGAAGGTGTTACCATCATGAAAGTCAAGAATGCTGAGGAAGATGATTTGGAGAAAGACACGGACAAGTAAGGTATCATACCAGTTAGAACAGTAGCCCCGAATAAGAGCATGTAAAGGAAATCAGCAGTTTGCCCGGAAGGAGTTCTCTTCAAGGAGTTTCCAGTATTTCAGCTAGAAGGAACATATGGAACAAGGAGTCAAATCTGCATCGATGGTACAAGAACAAACTAAGTTAATTTCTACAAAAAGTAAATGGATTTTAAGAAGGGAGCACAACACACTAAAAAATAATCACCAAAAGACTAACAAAGTCTTAGCTAGACTATCTGGCGGAGAGAGTTAATGGATTTTTCTCCAAGGTATGCATCTATATTCCTGTAATAGAGGAATGTTATTTCTTGGAATACTAATAGTTAAGAGGTTGAAGATGAAGGGAGTACCATGTTACGAAAATAAGTAAAGGAGGGCCAGACTGGTATTGCTTGAGTGTATTGATCAATGATTTTGGCGGTTTTGGCGGGAAAACGTGATTTTTGGTTTTGGCGGGAAATGCTGATTTTGCGATTTTGGCGAGAAAACGCGATTTTGCGGTTTTGGCGGGAAACTACTGATTTTTCCGGATTAGCGGAAAAACTCGATGTTTTACGGTTTGGCTTTTGAGAACTGTAAGGTTTTGTTGGTTTTGGCTGAATAGCGCTCATTATTTCCGATGTTGGTTTTGTCTGGTGTTGATAAACTAGTTTTGGTGTGTGTGTTGGCGTTTTGTGTAAATACGTTGCATTTTATTTTCAGTTTTTGGCTGGTGAAAATAACGTTGAGTGGTTTGGGTGGGGTTGGGGTGGTATCTTGATTTTGCTAATTTTGGTCGTTTTTGATTTGATAATCTCGATTTAGCGATATTTGGTTGCATGATTTAAATTATATATACTCGATTTTGCAGTTTTTGGCGAGGAAGAAACTCATTTATACTTACGATTTTTTTTCATTTATATGATCATATTTAAGTTATATTTTATTAAAATTGTATTTTTTTTTTTGTTTTTAATAATTAAGTATTATTTTTTTGCATTATACTTTTTGTCTTACTCATATTGTAAATATTTATATATATTGTTGAGTTTTAACCCTTGGTACATTTTAGTCCTCTACCTTTAATTAAATAAAGTTTTAAATATGGATCTTTTGTTTGATTATATAAGATTTTGGTGTTCTGAGTTTTTTATATTTTTATTATCTAATATGACATGTGTTGTTCGCTATAGCCTCCTTTGGTTCTTTTAGATTTTTAGACGTATTTTTCTCCTTGAGTTACTATGGTTTGTTAGTTATGGGTTGGACATAATATCTTTTTCCTGCAATATTTTTTTTTATTTTGTATATTTTTTTTCTGTTGATTTTTTTTGTTTTTCTTGATGTTTGAATCTTTTAAAAAATTATTTTATGATTATTTTGAATTTTTCTAGATAATATTTATCAATAATCATAATATCTTTAGTATATTTTTTCATATATTTCTTTTTAAGAAGTTGTAATTTGCGATATATCTATCATAATATTTTATACTTTTTTTGGAATTATCCGATTTTAGCAATTGTTTTTTATATTCTAGTATTTATTGTAAATATATTTTTATATTTAAATGTTATATTCTTATCTGATTTAGTTTTTACTAATTTTTGTTATTATTTGTCAATTTTTTTATTGTTTTATATATATTTTATATATATAATATTTCTCTCCTGTTTCAATGTTTTTTGATATTAATTGTTATTTGTTTTTGTAAGTTTCACATCTATTTATTTATAGAAAACATTTATTAAAGTGTATATTTTTTTTTTGGATTAATTCTTTATTGTCCTCATTTTTTATTACTTTTAACTTTTTTCCAAATCAATATATTCAATAATTCTGTGAATTAATTTGTCCTTTTGAAATTGCACAATTTACCAATTATGTTTATCTGATTTATAAAATGTTGAAATATTTTTATTATTTCTTGTTTTATTTTGTGAAACATTTTTTTTTTAATATAATATATCGATTTATTATATTGAAAATATTTAGGTTGATGTTATTTTTATTTATTATTTATCTTTATGATTTTATATATTTTTGTATTATTAAATATTAATAAATTTTTCGTATTTTTTTGTATTAATATTTTTATTGTCTTATTTTTTTATTTTATTTTTTTTTGAATTTTTTTTTTATTTCATTTTTATATTTTTTATATTTTAATTTATACTGGTATTTTGTAGTTAATAAATTCTATAATCATATTGGTGTGTATATCCAATTTTGACTATTCTCTAGTATTATTTTGGTTTTATGGATATCGATTCAGAAATCCAAATCGGTATTTTTTGGTTTGGATTTTTATTTTCAGTTTAAGTAAAAGGATTCTGTTTATTTATGAGTTATTTTCTTTTTTTTTTTTTTTCTATAAACTTGGTTATTTCTATTTGCCTGTCGATCCCTTATCTCCCTAATTCTTTTAGGAGCTCAATTTACATCACGACACTTTTATCAGGACATTTCTCATCCCTTTCTATAAAAAAAATTATTTTATTTTTGATACTCTATCCTAAACTTTATATGATTTTCAACTTGTTTCAATCTTATTTTTTATTCATTTAATTTTTCTTTCTCCTTTTTATATTTGTTGAACTTAATAAGAGTCGAAATGTTTGTGAATTTAGTAATTTTAATAAATGATTGTTTTTATACGAAATATTAAATATGTTTTTGAACTAAATTTAGGTAATATTTTATTTGACCATGGTTATATATAGATGGTTTACTATGTTGCTCATATTAATTTTGCAAACAACACATTTTCTTTTCTATATTTTTTCAGTTTATGTTGTTTAGTATTTTTTCATTTTATTGATACATCAATTTCACTCGAAGCAGTTGTATTTGCAATCATAGGCATGCATAAATATTAATGGATATATGCGATCAATTCCGCTAATTTTTAGTCTAACATCAATTAATGATTATATACCTTATGTGAATGGATGAATTTGAATGCATTCAAATGGGAGGAGAAAGTAAGTTTATATGTAACTTGAATATGACATAGTGTATGTCAAGTTGCTTTATCTTTTCTTTTTGTGGATTTTCGCTCTCTGCTCCTTGAGCTCATTGTGCACTTTTCATGCTGCTTTTGTATAATGGTCCAATTTTATGCTTTTCTGTTGCCATTGTGATGCCGTCTCATTTTTTATGGTGTTTTTTTTTGTGATGATTTTATCTTTTCTCTCCTATTTTTTTTTTTTTTCATTTCACTTTCCTTTTTTTTTCTTTTTTTCCATTATTTCTTATTTGAATACTATAAACTATTTACTTCTTTAATTTTGAGTTTTCTTTTCTTTTATATTTATTTCCTTTTTCTTTTTTTGTGCATTTTTCTTTTTCGAGTTGGATAGTTCTCGTGTTTTTTTTTTTAGTTCTTATTATGATCATATCGCTCATTATGCTCCATATAAGATACCATTTTGTATGTTCATTTAGTTTTGATAAGTCGCATCCTTTTGGTTCTTATTCAGTGTGATGCCATATTGCTTTTGTCATTTTTTTGTTTTATTATTGGTAACTTTTTTTTCCCTATTTTTTTTTGTTTAGGAATGTACTTATTATGATGTAGAGTCTTGGAGATTTTCATTTAAGTTCTATTAATAATCCTGCGATATCTGAACATGATTCATATATTCTATTTTTATTATAATTCTTCCATTTCCTTGATATTTTTAATGTTCTTCCTTTTTTTTAAATTCTTTATTTTTTTTTTTTTCAAATATATGTTTCTTGTCCTCATTTATTCTCTTGGTTTTTTACTCCACTTTATATCTCTTATATTCTTTTTCACTCTCTTTTTTTTTTCCAGTAATCATTTTTTATTTTTTTTCCATTTTTTGCTTTCATATTTTCAGTTTTATTGCAACTCTTCTAGATTTATGTAAGTTTCATTGCATGTTACAATATTCTGATATTATTTTTTAGATTCTTTCTTTATTTTTTTTGCAGATTTTGTTGAAATTGTAATATTGCAATCACTATTGTATTTTATTATTATTTACGAAGTGCTCAGTGGTTGAGTATTCACATGTAATGTTTTTATTCAGATATTGCTATGGAATTGTTTATGCTTCTTGATAAGTTAACCTTGATATGTATATGATAGGGATTAGATAATAATTATTTGAGTTTTATATAAAATTTATTGATTTATTGTTGGTACTTGATGAGATTCTTATTACTCAAGTTCAATTCATTTGTGAATTTTCATTATTTACTTTTTCTTCATAATGTAAATCACTTTATATATTATTAATTAATTTCTAATTTACATGATTCTTATTTATACATTAAGTCTTTTATTCTCAATAATAAAACTGATTGTATTTGTCCTGATTTAAATTTGTTGTAGGTTTGAATACAATACTTTATTTCTTTTTTTTGGTATAAATTTATAGTTGTTGTTCTTATTTGAAATATCATAGTTGTCTTATTTCTTTGATATTTTTTTTTTCCCTAATTAAATTATATTATTTTATACTTTTATTTTTCTTTCTTTTTCTTTATTTTTTCTCTTTTATCTTTTTTTATGTCTTCTCTCTTTTTTTTTTTTGTTTTGATTAACATTTTAATCTTTTCTTCAGAACTCATTGATGATTCCTACTAAAAACTCTTTCTCATTATATTAGATTTCCACTCTTTCCTTTTTCTATTAATCAGTTGGTGGTTCTTTTAAGTATTTTATTTTCTTGAGTTTCTTTTCAATTCCATTTAGTTCTTGTATTACTCTCTATTTTTCTCTTTTGTTTATTTATATTTATGATTGCTCTCACTTATTACTTTCTTTTTTTTCAATAACTTCTTTCTTTGTTTATATTGGATATTTCAATGTGAATTTCTATTTCATTTTATGGTAAATTACATTCCATATTTTTTTTATATTTATTATTTTGCATACTTAATTTTTTCTTGTTAA
>CAJHQP010007831.1:0-30111 GCA_905132765.1 Moricandia arvensis
CAGCTATACACACACAACTCGACCCCCCCCATGTATCAACTTTGAATGGTGCAATAACATGTATGAAGTCTTTACTGATGTGCAATGAACATACTCTACACAGTGATCCTCTTGAGTACCTTGGAGACAAGAAACTGTTGGAGTTACTTGACCTAAATGTTGAATCTCTCTGCAAGAACTGGTTTGTGTTTGTGGTATGGTTGGTGTTGCAGCCATCATGCCTTCTTCCTTGGGATTCAACGAAACCTTCATGATCGATGCTAATACATCATTTTCATACTTGTCATATATGGGGTCACCATACATCTCGATCTTATGGTTCTCATTTCTTTCAACAAACAGACTCTTGAGTTGCGTGCTCCTCCGGTCCTTTGTTTCCTCCTGAGATGTTGGTCGCACCCTCATGACCATTAGTCACCGTCTCCATCATACACTTCATGGTCGCCTCGAGACTCCTAAAATGTCCCTCGCGAGTATCTCTAATTGCACTTCATGGAAGCCCACCACTACATCTTCATCGTATACCTCATACACAGGCTCGCGGACAGAGTAAACGTGATCTTTATAATCTTCACAAGCATGAAATTGCTGAAACATTTTTTTTAATATATAACTTTTGATACCACCAATTATGGCCTGAATCAAAACAGAGATAAGAGTTTTTGATACCACAAAGTGGTCCAGATCAAAACAAAATGCTTTGATGCCAATTAAGGCCACTCCTCAAAGCTAAAGAGAGTTGCTCTAATACCAATTAATAGGTCCAAAGAGTTAAGAATACTTTACTGCAATTTTTCTCTTCCTCCCTCCATTCAATAAAACAATAGTTGCTTAAATACACAAAGTAAATAAATAAATAACTGCCAAGTACGGAACATGTTAAAGAAATGGAGATGATCCCATTAATAATGGACAACACACGATGCCATGACTCTTGTTTATGCTCTTATCACAAAGATTCTTGACCGTCAACAGTAATACCTCCTCTCTCATTCAAGACTCCATTACTTGCAAACTCAAACACAAGAACATGAAAAGGAAGCTCGAGGGAACGTCCCTAATAGTTTTAGAAAGTTGTTATGATTGCTCATCCGAGCAGACAAGGCAATATCATTGTAAACCTCTTCAATTTTGTGTCCTGTAACTTTATCCTCGGAGAATTTCTTGATCATATAAGATCTGTCTTCTATATTACCTCTGTACCACTTATAGTACACATCTTCCGAGACAAAACAACTTGAGTCAAAGTTGTTAGTGGCTTTAAGGATCTGGTCCGCGGGAAAGCTGCGTATAGGAATAGATTTACCGTTAGAGTCAGAGATAAGTTCTTCTAATAAGATGCTTCCGTTTTCCAAGAACCACCTCTTCTTCATCCCCTTATCCTTCTTTCTAGTAGATCCAGATTCCAGATACTGTTTCTTAAATGATTCCATGGTAGAAAGATGTTTGGTCTTCCTTCAGGAAGTAAGCCTTTTAATTAGGGGTGGGTATGGATTGGATATGCAGATTTTTTGGAGGTATTTGAGATCCGTTTGTTCGAATAATCAATTATCCGACTCAATCCGATCGATAGCTATTCACATATTTTGTGTTCCGGATATCTGATTTTTTTTATATTTTTGACTGTATATCTGATTCGATTCGTACAAATAAAGTTAAATAAAAGTCCAAAATAATATAAAATAATAATAATTAATTACAGAAATAATTTTTTATTTACATTTAAATATTCTAATAACTAATATAATAAATAAAGTTATTGTAAAACTCAAATAAATATAATATTTACATAATTTATATATATATAACTCTTTAAATATATGTATATATATATATATGCATATAACGGATCAAATCAGATATTCGTTCTTAAAAATATTATTTTTTAATTCAATGTTAAGTGTCATTTTAGATTTGTACACAAAAATTAAGAAAACATTTAATTTTGAATATTTTTATATATAAATATTATTACCTATACATTTAACCATATATCAACTAATAGAAAAATAAGTTAAAAATAAAATTAATAAATTTTGCACTAAAATTCTTAAACAACTATTATTTTGTAACAAGTTTTTTTATCTATGACGACAGTTAATATGAAACGGAGGCAAGTTAATATGACGACAGTTAATACGACACAGTTAATATGACGACAGTTTTTTTATCTATGATGACAGTAAATACTGGGGAAAATGAATTCTGTGGCGGAGAGAAGAAAACAATGTAATGGGCAAAACATAGGTTTGCTTCTAATGCAATTTAAGACCAACTATAATTAATTTTCATTTTTTGAAATCTAGTATGTTAATAAAACTAATTATTATATACCTGTGCACAGTGAAATTTTAAATTAGTCTTTTATTATATAAAATTGGATGCATCACATATGATAAGTATAACTTTACTAGATGGTAACATATGTGTTTCACTAAAAAAATGTGCTTCATATTTTTCAAAATTATGACACATGCCATTGTTTTAAATTATTTTAAAATGAATAAATTAAGTTATAAAATCCTAATTCAAATCAGTTGTTATATAATCACACAGATTTACTATTAGATTGGATTTAAAAATAGATTTGAATGGATTTGTATTGATTTTTGGTTAAAAGTACAAAGATTTAATTCTGAAAATAAAACTTTTAGATTTATTAATACTAATCAAAATTCACATTTTAGATTATATATTTTACTTGTTTTTTAAAATTAATATGGATTTCTAAGTCAGTTAAAATACATAAACCAATAAAAGTTTAAAACAAATAACAATAGACAAATCTCTTAAATAAATATTTCTGAAGTTTTTGTCACAGATATAGACCTCAAAGAAAAAAATGATCAAAATAGATTTTTTTACTTTAAAAATAATAATATTTTTTATTTTATTTTTAATTTTTAGTCTTATCTCTAAAACTTCACCCCATAACTTTAAATTCTAAGTCTAGATTAATTAACTCAAGGGGTATAAATGTATATTTACACTCTTTAATAAAAAAATTTAATTATTTTTCTCTTTATAAGCTACTTTGATGACAAAAACTATTTTAGATCTATGTTAGGGTATTCCTCAATAACAATTCTCTAACAAAGAAAACTTACAGTAGTATAAATTAATTTAAAAAGAAAATAAGAAGAATGTAGCACATCGGCAATAACCCAAAAATATATGAACACTCATAGAGTAATGCATAAATGGCTCGGTAAGAATATATTATATATACGGTAAGAATATATTATATATACTAAGTACAAAACATGCATTCAAATTAAAAACAAAAACATGAAACAATGATATAAGACACACTAGGATACGATACACGTTAAAATGAGGGTTATGCTTTGTTTATTCACAAAACAAAATTGTGGCAAATGTTAAGCTATTATATTAGATATGTGGTTATTTCATATTTGGGGTTTGTGTGTTGCTAATGTAACTTTCATTGACAACAACCCATTATTGGTGATTTAGGTGAAATACAACAATTTGTTGTCATTTGTTAAACCCTAAACCTATTGGACATAATTTACATGGAATAAAATAACATTTTAACTATTTTTGATGATTACATCATTTTAGATAATTATATTTTGTATGTAAATTATACATCCAAACGAATCGAATTTTCTATTTGATTTACGATTCTCTTCTCCATCTTATTCTTTCTGATTTGTTACGTTGACTGCGTTGACATAGAATTACAATAAACGGCTATGACTGGCCGGTTCATGGTCATGGCTTTTGGGTCGATTTAGGATTGTTTGGTTGGATTGACCGGGTATTGAGTAATCGATACATAAGGTATTGATGTCGAGTGTATTACCTTTTTGATGCATTCATGTAGATTAATTAAACTGACTATAATGTCTATGGACCCTAAGTATGGTCATATTCTTGGGAGGCTAATGGGTCGATCGGTTATATAAGGTACTAGGCGACTGGTCTAAGCAGCTGACGAATGGTAGGGATTTGTTAAGGTCTTCCCTTGGAAATGAACCATACATAGAAGACCTAAACCATGAGGCTGAATGTTAAGTAGATTGAACGTTCTAGAAGGTTATTGCCGTTTAAAAGACTTAGGATCATTTACATGTTAAGAATAAATTTTTGGGACCGTGTAGGCAGAATGATACGCCTTACTAAATTTAGAATTTCTTATGCCTCATTAAATGTGATAGGTTTTAAGGATGGTTCGGGTTGATGCTAGACAAGTGGCCGATGGGAATGAGTGGTGTTCGGGTCATGTATGATTAGCATTGATTAAAATTGATAGAATTACATAAGACTACAATGTATCCAATTCTTTTCAATTTATACAACACGACCACATCGCTTTCTTTGTTTCCGCGAAGATTGAATATTTTAGGGAACCCTTGGTTAGAACTTTGATTGAATATTACACTTACGGGATTAGAACTTAAAATGGACTGACTAGAGCCAGCTTGCCTATCATCTCGAGTTATATGAAATCGGTCTGGACTAGCGTCTGGGTCGGATCTTACAATCCTTTATCCAAGGATCTCAAGCTCATCATACTTAACCTGACTCAAGCTGATCAAGAATGTTAAGCTTGTATTTTGGGGAGACATTGTAGAACTGTTTATCAAGACTCATCTATTGTTTATAATGAGTATTTTGATCTTGTTCACTCTAATGTACGGAGTGATCCATATACTTCAAAGGATTAATATAATATTTTGTTTCCTTCACTGTTGAAAAATCTAAGTATGCATGGGTCACTCTCATATAGAGTTGTCAGACGAGTTGCCCGCATCCACTTGAACAGTCCTGCGGCGGTTCCATCAGCTTATCATACCGCTCGGGTTTGCCTGTGGCGGGTTTCAGGCAGAGAACGCTTACCCAAGCCCGTCCCGCGTAGTTTACTTTGCTGGCGGGTTGACCCGCGGTTTACATGCATCAATATAACCATAACTTACATTTACCTTTTCGAGACTTGTGAGATGCAAAATAACAACATTAAACCCTAATCTGCAGCATATCATGTAAAAGTGCTCATAGGACAAGTACCTAGAAAGTTTTACAGATGACATGTTGTGAATGGTTGAACCATGCATAAGTTTTGCCCAGCACAATATGAAGATGTAACCATAATAATTAAAGGTGCGACATGCCTATTATATGTATTTGGAAGACAAATAGATCAATGAGGAAACAAAGGATGGAGAGAGAATTGAAGCTTTATGATGATTTCAAATCGGAAATAATCAGTATCACACAAATCATCAGTGTCTTTCACTCAAGAAAGCACCTGCAAAATCTCCAATTTAAAAAACTTGGAGGATGATTACAAATTGGGAATGATGAAAGACACTGAACTAATGTCAATAATATTGAAGAATCCTCTAATTTTATGCGGACAACCCAAAAACCTGCAGAACCAAAATGGGTGTGATCCACACATCTGCAAAAACGCCTAAATTGGACCTGCTAAACCTGCATTTGATGGACATTATTTTTGTTATCTAAGCCCGCCCTCTGATGGGTTTATATGGGCCGGACCTTCGGGACAGGGTTGGACTGACATCTCTACTCACATGCCCTCAAAGAGAAACGCTTGGAAGCTTTTCTAAGTTCTATAACTATGTGGAAACTCAGTATTGAACAAAGATCAATGTATTGAGGAGTGACAATGGTGGAGAATACATAAACATGCAATTTAAAGAGTAGACATGCATGGAATAATTCATCAAACTTCTTGTCCTCAACAAAATGGAGTGGCATAACGTAAGAATCAACACCTAGTGGAGGTTCCTAGGACGATGATGTTTGACAAGTGTGTTCTTAGGCAATATTGGGGAGATGTTGTCATGACTGATTGTTACCAAATCAACAGGCTACCAACCAAATTGGTGATTTGTCTCCAGTTGAGGTACTTAACAAGGTGAAACCTAACATTGATCATCTTAGAGTCCTTGGGTGTGTACTTGATGGTCTTAGGAACAAATTAGAGCCAAAGAGTACCAAATGCATGTTCATTGGGTATTCTACCATACAAAAGGCTACAAGTGCTACAATCTGGATACCAAACATACGTATGTCTTTAACGAAATAAGGTTTGATGAGGAGAAAGGATACTTTGAAGACAAAAACTGGAACAACCTATAAAGGACCTTGTACCATCTACTGATATGGTTTTTATTTTACGATCCATACAAGAAGGATTGACTACTCTTTCTGCCCCTAGAGTGCCACCAACAACAAGTGGAGAAAGCAATTAGGAGACACCAACATGTGATGCTGGTAATAATGAAACTTTGTTTGAGGAAGGCACTGGTTGTGGGGATTAGAGGATATGCAAGGCTTACATGGATTAGTTGGACATAGGGAGAGGGGGAATCTTCGTTAGATGACTCTACCTCAACAACATTGGAAGGGGAAATTATAGGCGACTCGGAAGACACTGAGCCTGATGGAAAGTTTGTTCTTCCCCTTCGAAGAGTAACAAGGGTGAGGCATGGTCCTAAGAGGTCCTAAGAGTAGGAAAGATACACCATATGTGTATTACGATACTAAGACGATTTTTCATCATATCCTATGCAACTTCTCGGTTGCTCATCTTCCAAGTGAGCACCATGCATTTGTCTCCAAGATAGATCAACAAAAATACCAGCTAGTTACGAAGAATTATGCTTAGTGAAGTATGGGTCAAGACAATGCTGGAAGAGATTGCCTCCATGATAAAGAATGGACTTTGGATCTGTTAATTCAATTTTGGAATTCAAACACAAAAGAATGGAGAAGAAAGTAACTAAAACATCGACTATGTTTGCTTTTAGTTAGGAGTAGTGTTGTAATTACCCACTAAAGACTATTGTAGTAGCACAAACTACTTTATAATGTAATAAAATCTTGGAAATTGACCATGAGTTTTAATAACTCTTTAATTTATTAGTCATTTTTGCTCAATTCTTTTTATAAGTTATTTCTATATCCGATTAGGTCTTGATAGTTTCTTGACTTTTTCTCATCATAGTGTGTTCGATTTAATTTTTGGATAGTACTGGACCCCCATATGATCCCCTTTCACCATCTTCCTTGCTCCTGCCAATATGTTCAGTAGGAAAAAACATAGATGTGTCTGAACATGACTACAAAACATGTGTCATTCTTTATTAAAAACGAATAGTACAAATTATTATGTAGTAATCAGTGTTCTAAAATGTGATAAGCGCTCGTTACTCGGTAGATGAATCCCCAACGCTTCATTGTATATGAGCACGCTTAAATGGAGACGAGACGGATATATGTTCTTACATAAAATATAAATATAAAATGAATATATGCAGTAGTTTGAGAAAAATGAACATAAATTATGCCTCAAAAATAATTTGTATATATACAATTATATTTTAACATATATATAAATAGTTTCAAATTAGAAAAAAATTAATATATAAATATTATAAATTTAAAATTATTTTGCAAACAATTAATCTGATGACAATAATCTTATATATACATAAAATAAGTAACAATTAATATTAATAATAATGTTAATAATATGTGTAATAATAATACTTTAATTTTGAATATTAATTTTAAAATCCACACCAGTGGTGTAGACTGGCATAACGGTCGCCTAAACACTATTATACATCTAAGCTATATAAATCTACATAAAAACTATATTTGAAAACGATATGATTGATTACGTATAGCGCATAAACGCTGCTAGAAAAACGCCTAAATCATATTTTAGAATACCGGTAATGAATACAACACACACAAAGAAGGGTAATATACATTTAATAAAAGATCAATCACCTATCTAATATACATTGAAGAATCACACTAGGCCTTGCATCCGGATCCTCGGGTCGGGTCTTTCGGGTCCTGGTAATTTGGACCCAAATAGGTACTTATAATTTTCGGGTCAGTTCTGGGTCGGGTTTTATCAGGTCTGGTTCGGTTTCGGTCCACTTGTCTCGAACCCGTTAATACCCGATTTTTTTGAATCTTTATGATATCGGGTTGGTTCCAGGTATTTCGGATCTATTTTCGGGTAAATATCACATATCTTGGGTCGGTTCTTGGTACTTTGGGTTGGTTTCACATATTTTTGGGTCTAAAATGTGAGTTTCGAGTCTATTTTTACCCATAAACCTGCATATTACCCAAACATAAAATCATAGTCATTTCAAAACTGCAATAACCATGACAAAAAATAATTTAAAAACTTGCAGTACCACATATATTCAAGTTATACGGATCGAATAAGTCATTAAGTTTATATGGAGAAGTGCAAATGGTGCCTCGGATTGGAGAATAAGTCACTAAGTCTAATAAATGGCGGTTCCAAAAATACTCGATCGGGTCTCAGGTCGGTTTTGGACCCGAACCTGCTACCCACGGATCCTCCATCGCTAGATCTAATGGGGTAAAATTATCGATTCTGGTTCCTGACCCGAACCTGTATTTTCATGTCCGGTTCCGGGTAAAATGCCTATTTCTAAATCACACTCAAACTGAAAAATAATCCTCATGGATTATGCATTTATTCGAACCACTTATCTTAATGAGTTATGAGCCACTTCGGTTTGTAAGAAGCAATGACATATGTTATCGCCGATCCAATCAATACTCCAGGTCCATCCCTTATTCCACACTACACCAAAATTACTAAAATGCTTTTACAAAATGTTATAAAAATATACAACTAATCATTTTTTTACAATAAACCAAATTTCAGTCTGTAGAAAATTGAAAAAAACATATATATACATGATCTAGCTTTTATATTTTATTTGTATATGAATTTCACTCCGCAAATATAAGCAACACTGTTATAGAAATATAAAATTAATAAAATTTCAATAAACCAAATTAGATCCATATAAATTTGTCAAAATGATATAAGAATTTGTTTCCCTTGCATTTAACAATAAAACTATGAAAATGTACAACTATTTACAAAAAACTAAAATCAAAACTGAAAAAAATATCTGCACAAATGCACAGATTAGTAATTAGATAAACCGTTAACAAAAAAAAAGTAATTAGATAAACCAAAATAAAAATTACTTTAAGGGCACATGAAGTCGGCAAGACACAGAAGGAATGTATAAAACAAAACAAAAAGTCTTTGAATAAGAAAGCAAGTCATGTGCCAAAGCTTCCTTGTAGGACCCCCAAAAATGAACGCCGCCGTTTCTTCCCGCTGACGTCATGCTAACCGCCGCATCCTTCCTACCTACACGGTTGAGTCGCTTCGTCTTCTTCCTACTCTGCTCGCCCATCTTCCTACCTCTCCTCTGCCTCTCGATCCCTCTCCTCTGCGCCGTCGAGGTCTTCAGCCGCCTCCGCAGCCGAATCGTGAATCGGCACCTTCCTCCGTCGTAACGGAAGTTCTCGCCGCGGAGGAAGATGATTTGCGGCGGTGTGAGGAAGGATGCGGAGAACTCGTGGTGGGAGAAGGAAGTTTGCTTGAGAGATACTTAGAGGATCAGGCTAGATCCGTTTACGATTGTGGCGAAGATGACGGCGATCCTGATCCAATTAGGGTTCCTCTTTTGTCTTAGAATTTTTCTTTTTTTTTTGTTTTCGAGAAAAAAAATGTAAATGTAGATAAAAGGAATGTATATCAATTAGATGAAGATCTCAATTGGTGATTGCATCTATTTATCAAATAGCATATCGATCATTATCATTGGTATTAATCACAATTAATCTTGTTTTGTTTTTATGGTTAAGTTGTTTCAACAACTGTAAATTTCTCAGTTAAAATGCTTTTTTTACTCTTGTTGAATAAGATGTTGTCTGTGTTGAATCTGAGTTTGGTCGGCTTAAGAGCAAATTTGATTATGGGTTATTTCAAATACGTTTTTATTGATCAGTAAGAAAATGAGGTTATAATCTGGTATTCGGCAAGAGAAAGTAAGTAAAACTCTAATATCTAGTTGCCTGCTACACTTGGCTTGAAGTGTATCATCTCTAATGAGATTGTGTTTAACCTTCCGGTGATACTAAGTGGATATTCAGAGGCGCAATTATAAGGATTGAGCAACAAGCAACTACACTTAATTCCTGACCAACGAAAAAAAAGCTGTATCCTTTAAAAGCCATTTACTACTCAAAACATCATCCTCTTTGAAGCAAATTAAAGAGATACTAAAGCAAATTACAAATCTAAAAATAAACGAATTTAACAAACAGAACACACACGCATATAAGTCGGCCACATATAAAGAAAGAAAAAAAAAGGAACACAACCAACACTCATTTGATAAAGTTCTAAGCTAAGAAACACTTGAAGATAGATGAAACTTTTGTTTTACTCACATGGCAAAGGCTTAACCTTGAACCTGTAAATAAGAATTTTCTTGGTGGAGGTGGGGTTATCCACAGTCAGTAAAATCTTGCCAACTTCTCCAACTTTGAAGCTTTGAGACACTACGGGTTCATCTCCTGAAGCCATCTTCCTCGGCTTCTGAATTATCACTGTGTATCCTTCCTTGTTCTCCGGCACAAACTCTGCTCCATACATAACATCCCATCCCACTACTCTTATCTCCCACACGATCGTGCATTTCTGCAGACAATATAATTCGAAGCACAATTGTAACAAATCACATGCATAAGTGTAACAATTTAATGTTCAACAAAGGTACAGTAATTAGGCGCTACTATTGACTAGACCGATAATTTGAGGCGTTAACAAATTATTTACTTATTTTATATATATATATATATATATATATATATATATATATATTATATATATCATATTTATATAAGATAATTTGGGTTTTGGCTTGAATTAAAGATTTCTTAAATTATCAAAATCAAATACTTCCTCTATTACAAAAAGATCCATATTTTAGAAAAAAAAATTATTTCAAAAAAATGCATATTTTATATTTCTAATGCATTAATTAATGGTAAATTACAAATTTCGAAGTGTTTATTAAAATTTTATTGGTTCAAAATTATGGAGAATAGTTACTTACGGAAAATTATGCATTGGAAACTTAAATATTACTATATGTTTCTTAATTAGTGTGAAAATTTTAAAACATACATCAATTTGAAAATAGAGGGAGTATACAATAACAAAAGATTAGATAAATTGATGGATTTGTGCTTATATTATTAATTAATTTAATAAATATAAACTAAGATAAACTGACTTAAATTGGTTAATTAGTTTAAAATAATTTAAATCGATTTAAATAGTATAAATCGGATTTTATGAAAATTGTTTTGGTAAATACCAATTTGACTCCGCATTGACCTATTTTTTAGAACCTAAACTGTCTATAGAAAAAGTCTCTCACCTCGTAAATAATAATCTCGACGGTTTGTTTGGTTGTTGGTTTAACGGTAATCTCAGTGGCGGTATCCTCGTGTGTGAAATCTGAGTTGCAGTCGCAGTTATCCACACTTAGTCCACCATACTGAACCGGGACATGTTCTGGTGATATGTATCTAGTGAAACAAAAAAAAGACAAAGAGAGTGACTTACATTTAACAATAGTTATGGAAGCAAAAAATTTTTGGTTATTACTTGAAAAGGGTTTCTGCAGATCTTGAAGGGCCTGAGAAAACAAGTTTGCTCTTTGACCGTTGGGTCATGAAAGGGCTGATAATCCTAAAGAATGCAAGGTACCACCATGGAACGTTGATGAATATCTGATCACAAAAACATTCTACAATATTAGATCAGAGCATTTACATATTAACAACTATTGTCCATACAAAAAAGATTATTACCTGTTTAGAGATAAACTCAGGGTAATGTCTTGAAGAAGATGAAGAGCTTGCTTAGTGGCTACCCTGAGCTCAGTTTTACCAGGTCCTGGAGAGCTCTTCAGATCGTTTACTTGACAGATCGTGGAAACCCCACCAGCGACAAAATCTAGCTTCCTTATACTCTTCTCAAGAAACTGAATCCTCCATCTCAAGAACCGGTCTCTCTTCTCCTCGTCTGAAAACGTCTTGTCATAAAAGATCCTTGTTCTGAAACTCACCGTAGACGTTGTAACAGACCGGATGATTCTCCCTGTCTTGTCCTTGCATGAACACAACTTTCTCTAAGTCGTCTCCGAGGTTTTCGTCCAGAAGCTCCTCGATGTTGAATTCCATTCTCCACTGGAGTGTCTTGTTGAGCATTGAGTAAGCTTCTTGCGGTTTAAAATCTCTAGCTCTTAAGAATTTTAACAGAACGACGTCGCTTCGGTCGTCTTTGAGAAGTGGCACACCCCATATGAAGCTTTTGGTGGAGTCTATGGTGGTTGATTCTTGCAAGAGGTGACGGAGCTCTTGAAGAGCGTTTAACTCGTGTTCTGAGAGATCAGAGATTCTGTTTGTTTCTTCCTTAAAGGAGCCGAGAATCTTTGGTTTCTCTTCAGCTTCTTCTCTGTTCATCATCTCGGCCAAGGATCTTGTTTTTCACGGAAGCTAGTGGCTCTGGTCGCTTTGACTCAGGCACTGACGCTGCAGCTTCTAACACCGCCGCGTCTGGTGGTTCCGGCTCTGTCCAGTCTGCTACCTCCGTGTACTTTTTCCGCTGCTCTAACATCAGTTTCTGAGTTGGCTCTGTCTCCGGTGTAAGCTTGTCTGAATCATCCTCCACCTTATGGTTAGGCTCTTCTGTCTCCGAAAGCACAAGCAGCGACGTGTCTGGCTCCGAAGTCACAGTCTCCGGCGTCACTTGACGTGGCTGCTCTGTAACTTCCGCCGTGTGTTTGGGACCTTCTGCCTCCGTTACTGAACCTTCGGCCGCATGGTTGGGACCTTCTTGCTCCGAAGTCACTGTCTCCGGGTCACTTGGTGAGGCTGCTCTGTATCTTCCGCCGCGTGGTTGGTCTCCTCCGGCTCAGAAACTAAAGGCAACGAAGAATCTTGCTCAGACTCTGGAACCGGCGGCGGCGGCAGAATTAACTCCGGCTCCAAGGTTAGTTGCTTTGGCTTTTCTTCTTCAACCTTAAAGTCTTGTTGCGTCAGAGAAGAGGAAGGATTCGGCATTGAGTCGACGGCGGTTGAAGGTGGCGGCGGTGTAGTAGTAGTAGTCGCAGAATCTTGAGGCATTTTTTAAAAAAAAATTATAGAGAAAAGAAGAAGAAAGGGACAGAGACAAAGAGATATAATCAATGTTAGCGGGTTTTTCAGGTAGACAATGGTCAAAGAAGGTATCCAATGCGTCTCAAAATTACAACTCAAAAAGCTGTTCCAATAAAGTAAAAGATGTCTTTATCCTTTTTAAGAAACAAATAATGTAACCGCTGGTACATCTAAATTATTAAACTTTTTGAAACTACCAAGATAAATGGTAATGATTCTTACACCAAGAAACTAGAATATTTTTTTAATTAATTAATTGTCAAGTAACAGGTTTCTACGAAATTCTACTGGTCTTTTTTTCAAATATTAAAACATTAATTTCATTAGGGAATTTTTTTTAAACCAAAAAAACATGTACATTATCCATCTAAGCTAATCTCAACTACTAATTGTCTCATTAGATTAATTATTTTCAAAATACCAATAATTTCCTTAAAAATAATTTTAGAAATTACATTTATAAAATAATTATAATATAGTTTTCATAGTAAAATAAAAATAAAATATAAAATAGTTATAATATATTTACAATTATAAAATAATTATAATATATTTACAATTAAAAGGTTTAAACTAAATTTCTAAATATTTTAGATTTTTAATAATGTGTAGATTGTGTATTTTAAGTTTTTTAGAGTTAGGGACAAAACGCAAAATTTGTATTCCAATGTTTTTAGACATTGCTATTTATGTAGATAACTTCTTGTAATATTAGGTAGATGACTTAAACTCAAAAGTTTGTGCTAGCTACACACTAATTTTTTCATACAACAACCACAAAAATATAAGTTTTGACCATTCAAAAGTAACTATGTATGAAAGAAAAATATTTAGTAAACTACAATTCCAGTTTCATTTGTTTTCGTCTAATCATAAAACAAACTTATTAGTTAAAGTGACAGCATTAAAAAAAAGTGACAACATAATAATTGAAAGAAATATTTATCAGTTGAACAATTTTAAAAAAAAATCTTCTAGCATTTAGACACATGCAGCAATAAATCATTTTTGCCATCAAATAACCAAGCAAATTTTTCATCATACCCCTCAGATGTGGTGGTTACTGGTTACTTAAGCACCAACTAATACACTACTAAATTAAATAAAACATCACATTTTCACATTATTACATCAAAAGTAACTGCGTACCCGTTCAACTTAAATCGGATAGCTACCATATCCATCTTCTTAATAATGAGCACTCTTCAGAAAGCACTAAACGCTAAATGGATGGTGATTCCTTAACGTACGGTTGAGCACAGATCGAATATCCAAATATTTAGAGGTTATTCGTGATTCGATTCGTTTTGTCGCGAATAATCAATATTCGATTCGATTCAATTTCGATTTGTAGCTATCCAGATATACACTGTCCCGAATATCCATTTTTTTTTAGTTTTTAATCGAATATCCGATTCGATCCGCAAAAATAAAAATAAATAAATAAATAAATAAAAAATCCCAAAATAATAATATTTTACTACAGGATAAAATTTATTTAATTTACAAAAATTAGTAACTAATATAATAAATTTAATAAATAAAATATTGTAAATTTACATAATATATATATGTGTATATATAATTCTTTAAATATATGTATATATATACATATGACGGATCAGATCAGATATTTGTTCCTGAAAATATTAGTATTTATGATTTTTTTCGTTTTTTACGGATTGCATTTTAATATTTGTTTTGCTTCGTAGAGTCACGGATATCCAAATATTTCGGTTCGAATCAAACGGATAACAAATCAAATTAAATTTACGGATATTTTGCCCAATCCTACCTTAAAGCAACTCCAACGAGAGTTTCTCACCTTGGATCCGGAAACCCCAAATCAGAACCGATAGAAAAAACCCGGTTAGGGCTGGGTATTGCCACTTTACCCATTAGATCTTGTTGTGGAGCATTCGCGGGTTTTGGATCCGAACCGAACCCAAATATGATGGAGTACACAAAATACCTAAAATTTAGTGTATATATTAGGTATATATGGATGTTTCAGTATATTTATGTACTATAAATATTTTTAAAGTTTTGGCTTTGAGTTTTTTGGTTATAGTTTTGGGTTTTGGGAAAAATATTAGATTTCAAAAGAGAGTTGGCATAAGATTTTGAGTATTTTTCGTGTATTCGAGTCAAATTTTGGGTAAAATTTCAGGTACGTTTCGGTATATGAATATTTTCGAGTATTTTTTTTAGATTTTTGGGTACTTTTTGGGTTCTAGGTACTTTTTCGGGTCTTCGGATCCTTTTCGGGTCCTAGATAACTAGACTTAAACCAATTTGGGATCCGACATGATCTGAACCAAACTCGAACTAATAAGTTCAAATCATTTTATTAAGTTCAAATATATAAGACCTAAAGGTTCCAAACCCAAAAAAACCCAGACATGGCAAAACCCAATCCGAGGACCTGAATGCTCATGCCTACACCGTCTATAGCCTAAAGTCTTTAATAGATAAATATTACAATATATTATATTAAACATGGAAAATCTCCTAAATAGTTTATTATTTAATTTTTGTTCACAACATATCATCTAAATGTTAAAGAGATCAAAACAACTTTTATTCAAGGGTTAAATAACAATTCTATACTCATTTATTATTTTAATTATTTATTTATTAAATATCTACTAAAATATGAAATATTTGAAAATAATAGAATCAATTTTGATTTTCTTTTAGAAAATTCCTTTTTGACCTTTTTTAAAAAACATGTTTTTGATTTTTTTAAATTGTTTGTTTAGAAAATGATTTTTCAAAAAAATTAGGAATACCTTCTTAAATATGTATGATATCTTCTAGAATTTAAGTTTAAAATTTTCTTTCTAAATGTGTGATATCTTCATAAATTTGCAATTTTTTTATAAATTCAAGAATGATTTCATAAATGTGTAAATAGAATACTTAAATGTAACTTGTATACATATTTAAAATTTCTTTCGGAATATATATGTCATCTTCATGAATTTGATTTATATGCATATATAGGAAAATTTACTCAATATATAAAATCTTTCCAAAATTTAAGAACACACTTTTAAATATGAATAATATTTTAATAATATTTAGATATTAATTTCATGAAGGTCTTCCAAAATTATAAGAAGATGCTATATATATTTAAGAATATCTTATATAAATATAAATATAATTCAAATTCAGTAAGGTATCATAATATATGAAGGTCTTCCCACATACATATTTAAAAATATATTTTGGTACACATTTGTGAAAGTTTTCTTAAAATTTATGAATATATTACACTGATTAAGAATTTTTTTAACTCAAATTAAAAAGATATCAGAAATATTCAGCAAGGTCGTCTTAAATTCAAATTCATAAAGACCTTCTTCAAAACATTTCAAGAAAATATTTTTATTTCAAAAGTAAAATTGAAAAGTTTTTGATTTTTTTTAAATAAATAAGAAAGGAAATTTTGGAAAAATGGATTTTTGGAAATTTTGAAAACATAATTGAAATAAAAAATTGTTCTGTTTTCCAATTTTTTTTAGAAATATTTATTTATTTTTAGTATATTTATAAAGTCTGAGTATAATTTTCATTTCCCTTTATAATGAAACTTATTTTGGTCTTTTGACCCTTGTTTACTATTTTGTGTTAAAACTTTTTAAGGTTATCCTAGGGTAATGTTTTATTAAATATTTTAACTTATGCATAAAAAATATTATTTCTTTTAGTAAGATTTTATATTCGAATATTTAATTATTATTGTTTATAAATAATAATATTTCTTATTTTAATATTAAAATTTAAAATTATAATTGTCTATGTAAAGTCAGCTATAAACTAATCATTAAAGTTTATGTCAGAGACTAAAAAATGTATTACATGCTGGTATCTCCGAAACACAGTCTTTCTTTATGGTTGGAAGACATATCTCGATAGCATTATGAAAGCTCAAGAGATATTCCATGTACTTCGAACGAAACCATGTGGAAGGAACTCTCTTGGCGATCAAAACAGCTACAAGGATGGAAAGAAAATGATATATTTACACACACGACAAGGATGGTTTAGGTTCAAATGATAATATAATGGATCTATGAACATCTGAAGGAGTCTATTCTCCTTTACATGCAGAATGTGAAACACTAATTAATTTGAGCGAAAGAGTGCATGAAATCCTATTTATTAAGGAAGTGTTTGCAACAAACATTTCTCAATTAGTGAAAATGGTATTTACATCAATATAATGGCTAGCATGATCAACTACACACCTAAACAATTCAAATCAAACAATTATGAAGAAAACAAAAAATGTCCACAACAAGAATTAAGAACCGTTAATAACTAATGATTAAATTTCAATCAAGAAAAATTATTCTGATAATAAATCTTGAAACAAACATTCATACATCTCACAAAAAAGAATAGATGATGTATACTTTTATTATAGAATTCTTACTTCAAGATGAAATATATTTAAACATAAGCCAAATAAAAAAAATTGAGGGAGTAAATATTCTTAACCATCCAAAACAGTGGTGATTCTTAGCATATTTTTGTTAGGGACAATAAAACTATAGTAAGAGTACATTTACAAATCACAATATATATATATATGTATATAATTTTAGTTAAGAAATTAGTTATTTTTAAAATATTCTATATGCAAGAAATTGTACAAAATAAAGGGAAAATACCAATGTGTGTCAAGTGAGAGTAAAAATATATTTTAAAATATTAATTAAATTAGAAATATTTTTGTATTGCTCACTCACTTGCTCGCCATATAAATAGGTCGAGATCGGAAAAAAAAACCTGAAAATTCTAAGAATACAAAGAAACAAATAAATGTCACCTCAACAACATCAAAAATATATGCGACACCTACTCCACTATAAGATAACACAGGCATTTTAGACGAAATTTCTTACGAAAAAGTCGTCATGAATTTTTGATGAATTTCTGACAAAGTTTTAATGAAATATACTTCGTCTGAAATTCAATAGAGATTCCACCAGATTTAGTGTCTGCAGGAACTACTTATCTTGGTGTCTTACGCCATGCGAAGGTCAGTGATATTGTGATGTAGAAGCTTGTAGGCCTGCGAATGGCGATCGAAGCTTGTCGGCCTGCGAATGAAGTGATATTGTGATGTGAAGCATGGAGACGATAATTACAGAACTACTTGCCCGGCTTTAAAAACTTGGGAGCAAGTGAGGTCCAAGAGGAGTAAGATGGAATGGAGCAAATTTGTTTGGTTCACACAAGGAGTGCCGCCTCGATTTTCCTTCATTACGCTTGACGTCAGGAACAAGTTGTCTACATGTGATCGAATGAGGCAATGTGGAATGGTACAAGGCTGTGAGTTACGTGGGGAAAGAGATGAAACGAGAGATCATCTTTTTTTTGCTTGTCCTTTTTCCTATACGGTATGTGAGGGCTAGCACGGAAATTGATAGGGAATGGTATTAACCTTGACCGGCAGTAGACAGTGCACCAACTGCAGCGAATGGGATTGGAAAGAGTGGATGTTAGCCTAGCTAAGCTACTATGCCAGACCATAGTTTATAACATATGGAGAAAGAAATGGTCGGCGCCATCAGCAAAGCAGAAAATCAACATATCAGTTGCGACGATCGATTGACAAGACAGTAAATAGTAGAAACTTCTCTTTAAAGTACAAATGTAGAGGAGATGTATTGAAGTAACAATGTAGATTCTAAAGTTTCTTACACTAGCATAGAGTCTTTGTTATAGGAGAGATTGATTTGTAAATAAACTTTTTCTTGGTTGATCAATAATTTGAAATTCCATTAAAACAAAACAAAACACTGCACCTCCCAACCATCACAAATATTCATATTAAGGCAAATCCAGTTACACACAAAAAATATGAGACACAAACTCCATACTTAAATTTGATCCAATTAAAAAACATCTGCGATCAAACTCTTGTTTTAAGTTAAAACAAAATACACTGTAAAATAGTTATTTCATTCAAGATGTTCCCACATAAATCACTAAAACCCAAATGAGATAATAAGAAACTTAGAAACTAAACTAATTGGCACGAACCGGCAGCAAAGTGGAATTATAACTTTTACAAAGACGTATTTGTTTGTTAACGAAGATCAGTTTTCCAGTACACAGATAACCCTAATAAATCAGAATAAAACTCTTTTGTTTTTGTCGCAAAGCTGAACTCGTCTTTCGTTTATGTTTCTTTCACTTTTCGTTCAGATAATCAAATATTTTACCGCGCACTAAACAAAAACTGCTTTTCCTTTAGCCTCTTGTCAGATTTTGTCGGTAGGGACATTTCCTCAACGGCACTTTGTTCGTACTGTTATCGGGACCGCAATTTTCTTTTTTTGAAAATTAAATTCTAATAAGAGTTAATTTTGTTGGATAATCATTAAGGAAAAAATTTCACAAAGTAACTATGTTTTAGAATTGTGCACATTTAACATTTATTTAGACTGTTTTCGTCTTGATGTGTGTGACTATATTATATTTATATTCAAAATATTATTCTATTTTATGTAGATGTAGAATATATCTATATAGAGGGGAGAGAGACAAGGAAAAGAAAAAGAGGGAGGGAGACAGGGAATGAGGGAGGGAGACAGGGAAGGAGGGAAGAGAGAGAGAAAATTACATTTCTATTTTATGTTTATAAATAGAATAGAACATAAAAAAATATGTTTAATCCGAAGTAAAAATTTAACTATGTAGTTTTAAGATTGTCATAGATTTTTAAAAGGGAATTATGGAATATTATATAAAAGTTATATAAATATATGTCAGTTTTGAAAGTTTCAAATCATATTATATGTAAAAAAATATTATTTTAATATGTGAAACATAAAGTTTAATAATTGTTTTTAACAAAAAATACAAGCAATAAAAATTATAAGGGAAAACCATATTTGTAAAATAATAATAATATATATATCATGAATATATTATGTGTATGTGTGTGTGTTTGGCAATGGTAATATAGTAAATAACTCTGTTCGGTGGACAGACGCTACGTTAACGTCTGATGATGCCGCACTGTTTGTCTACCGAACAGGCTAATATTGTATAAATGTATAGTGTAAATCATAGCCTAATGCTTACTATGTGTCATTTGGTGATTTTTTTTCTTATGGTTATATCCTAATTTCCCTTCTAATAATTCCAAACCAAAAACCGAAAATAAAGATTTGATTACAAACCCAATTCGAACAAAATTAACTTATTCATAAAATTTTTAATTAGTTTCGCTTGACCTTTATCCCCGATATGTTCCGCTAACTTGGATTCCAAATCCTAGAGTATCGAATGTCGTTCTCACCTTTTACGATTACCACGGCTAGGAGAAATCGACCTTGTTTTCCCATATGGTAGGATCTCCCATGTAGCCTCCGGAATAGCTTATAATGAACTCTTTAAAGTTTGTAATCATCCGACACTAAAGTTCAAACTGGTCATGTACAAACAAAATTGTTTAACAACTGGCTGTGAAAAACTCGACTCTGCACAAATATCTACGCAACGACGAGAGATCCTAAGACCTCCCAGCCAGTGAACGGAAGAAACTAACCCACGCATAGACAAAGATTTCCCGAGGGTCATCTAAACCATGAGCGGAGAATGCAAAACGGGCCCGAGAAGACAGCTGCTACTTGAACCAAAGATTACTCCTAGACTTGCAATAATATAATAAGACAGCATTACCATGGGCAAAGCAAGATCATCCTCATAGTAGTGGGATATGTTGGCTGTCGAATGGTGTCACCGAAAGAGGTAGAAAGGCTCGCAGACCCTAATAGTTTCATAAGCGTTCACCAAACTCCGTATCCAAGAACCGAAGAACGGTTAACTAACGCCGTCACATGCTGTAACCGGTGACCAAAAATACAACCAAACAGATAAAACCTGGAGAAAACCACCACGAAACCTTATCGACTGAACTTCATTGATGAACATGAATCAAGATCCGAGAAGAGGGAGTGAAAAAGGAGAGAGAGCTTGAATCGCCGCCTCTGAAAGGCCAAAAATGACACCGCAGCGATACAAAACCTCAACGACCCAACACCAGCCACAACGACACACGCCATTGCAACAAGCTAAACTTGCCTTCGTGTTAAGCTGAACCACCGAAGCAACCATGATACAAGATGAAACACAAGAGCCTCTCCAAGAAGTCAAGGAGGAGACACAAGCCGAAATCCAACACCACACTGAACCAGAACGGAAGAAACAAAGGAGACTGGCTCACCGGATCTGGAAACAGAGTTGAAACCATCGCCTCCATGCACTGACCTCTCACGAAGCAGATTAAGGGACCACTAGCAACCCTAAGAGCCGATTCCACCAGAAAAAAAAACACACCACACTCCGCGTCGTCGTAGGTCCATGATCTAGCCGACCACGCCATAACGGAGCTTCTATCAAGTGGAGACGAAAACAGAACATCTGTCAGACACAAAGACTCGAATAAAGTAGAGGGAATGAGGAGCCGCGATGAAGAAAACCAAAGAGAAGGGAAAGTGAAGAGGGATGCGCCTCCAGTGCCGGCACACGCGCGCCCGTGCTGCCAGATGCCTTAGATTTACTTCAAATGATTTAAGAGGTCTGGGAGAGAAGGTCTGGGAGAGACAAAGGTCGTGGAGAGACAAAGGTCGTGGAGAGACAAAGGTTTTGTTCTTCAAATTTTTTTTTTTTCAAAGTTTTCACCAATTTAAATCATGTTGAAACCGAGTCTGATTTCAGTTGAATCCTGGTTGGTTCATTTTGGAGCTTCCATGAGTCTCGATCAATTTAGATTCTGTTGAAACTCATTTTAGCTCCAAAATGAACCAACCGAGATTCAACTGAAATTAAACTCGATTGATAGGAATAAATTTCAACTAAGTAAACCGGGAAGACTAGTATGTATAAATATAAGATGGGAGATGTAAGTTTTAAGTTTTAGTTTTTCACTATAAGGCACATTATGCTAGATGAATACTTTATGTGATGGAGAAATAATATTTGGACACTTTTACCAAGGCCTATGCATGAAGAAACATGAATTTAGTTAAATCTTAAAATGAATATGACCATAAAATATCTAGTTGAGATTTGCATTAAATTAAATGTTTGGTTTATAGGATGTGGATTAACTATAGGCCCTACGATTTTAAGAGGTAAACTAAATCTAACGAATACTATATGTTTGATAACTATTTGAAAAGGGAGATTGTGACATGTGTGGAATAGCATCATAAACTCTATCTAAACTTGTTTGACTTGCCGATAAAGAGAAAGGTGAAGTGGGTTGTGATTAAATTTGGTTAGTTCTTATTATGTTTTTAAAAGTATTTTTTTTTTTACCCCTATCATGTTTTATTCATTATTATTTCATTTTAAAAATGTAAATACATATATAATATATGTATAATTTTTATGTTTTTCTTTTTATTTTGATATCAATATATATACTCTGATATTTTATTAAATTTCTTTTTATTTATTAGGTAATTATTTAGTAAATGTGTGAACATAAAAAATGCGAATATCTACGTTTTGTTGAGTAAAATTGTTGATAGTAGTTTGTGTACAAACTCATAGGGAAATTTCAGTTCTACCACAAGTTTGATACTACTTTTCAAAATTTACCTTTAATGAATGACTATTTTCAAAAAATACCCTAAATTTATGATGAAAATAGGACTAAACTAATTTTTCTAAATATTTATAAAAAATTTAGAAACTCAACTTCGCCCCTTTAACACTAAACCCTAAACAATAATCACTAAAGTGTAAATCTAAATATTAATATATTTTTTATTGAGGGTATTCTCCAAAATCAAATTATAGATCATAGTTTATTTTCATTTAATATTTTTTACTACAGAATTGTTGATGGGTTGTGGATGTCACTTTTGTGTATTGGGGTGACAAGAATTGTATGGATGTGAGGTGTGGAGGATGAAGCGTCGAGTTTCTAGACTTCATCGTTGTGGACATCATCGACGGAGGCAACATAGTTTGTGGAAGCAAGGATGTGTACATAATAGGTGCATTCTACACTTGTTGGAATCTACAATGGTGGAAACATGTTATGCATGAATAGGTGCATTCTGCGCTTGTTACACTCTACATTATGCTAGGAGAGCAAGACTATACCATAAAGAAACAATTGGTCTCAGCATAAGTAGTTTATGGGATGAAAATGTGTGTGTGTGTGGGGGGGGGGGGGGGGGGGGCTACAGACAAATTTGCTACACTGAACCTAGTGAAGTAAGTGAGCTTGTGGCTAGAAGGATAAGCAACATGATGATGTTTCTCACCACTTTCCACCAATGAAATTTTTTAAGAGCTTTAGATAATGACATCTCTTTGGACAAGGGCCTTCCATGCAATCTTTGGGTATAAATAGGACCCTTAGGATAAGAAATGATAACCATTTCACTCCTAGATCTTTTCTCTATAGTTTTCTTAGTTTTCCCCTTTGAGAGATAATAGACAAAATTGCTTAGATTGTGTGTGAGGGTAAGGTGTGTTTTAGGGAGGTGAGTGATGGCTGATCCTTATTTTAGGATCCTTAGTAATGTGCTTCCAAGAGTGATAAGGTTTCAGCTTGCATTTTAAAGTGTCCTTAGTCCCTTAAGTCGTTAGCCATGCAAAGCTAGTTTTTGTGTAAACTAGTAACTAAAGAAGGTAAAAGGGTGATCAAGCATGTGATCGTGGTCTAAAACCGTGGAGTGAATACCTAGGTGGGTTCTGGAAAATTTGTATGCATCTACTAACTTTTTTATGCAGGTGTTTTGAGTTTGAGAACCTCCTGATTTTTGGAATAATCATTGTGTGTAGACTAACGCTTTTGAGCGGTGAAAAATTTTCGGTCCAGGTGGGTATTTAAGCTAAGCTATGTTGAGTACTGACTGTTTTATGCAGATTGTATGGGTGTGTGTCGACACTATTCCTGATTATTTTTATGGCATTCTTGATTGATTGTTTATGTTGTTATTAGCATGTTTTTCTAAATAGTAATATTGTCGTTGCATAAAGTAGATATGGTGTAGCATGCTTGTCTAGATAGTATTTAGGTGTAGTAGTTATTATAGAAACCTTGTCTAGTCATTGTTGTTGTGTTACATGCATTGAATGGATGATATATTGCATGCCTATCTAGAATTGTGCTGAGTTGCATGTGTTGCATTGTTAGTTATGCATGTGTTGCATTAATAGTTATGCATAAATTGCATTGTTAGTTATGCAGGTGTTGCATTGATATTTATGCATGAGTTGTTAGTTATGCATATGTTGCATTCATAATTATGCATAAGTTGCATATTGATGAGTCATAGTTATGTAGTTGCATGCATAGACTAGTTTTGTGAGCTAGATCTAGAATGTATGGGTGTTGAGCTGTCTATTCTCGTGTCAAATAGGGCATACAACTCCTCGTTAATCCTTCAGATGTGTGTCACCATGGGAGATTAACTGAGTGAGTGTGTTGGTATAATACCGACCATGTATGAGCGTTATGAACAGTGCATTATGAACAGTGTGTGTGTGTGACGAACCCTCCTCTCATCTATTCCTTCGTGTCGCAGGGGCATACTCGGCAAAGGAATGCCCTCATCAATTCTAAGTGGGTCGCTCCCATGGACTAGTGCTGGCATGACGATGCAGCCGGGAAGAATGCGAGTGAAGTGATTCTCAGAGAAATGATGTTTTCCCGGCCATGTGATTGTAGATGGAAGTGTTTAGTTGGTGGGGGTGGTAGGCTTCTGATGTGATGTAATGTGATGTTTTGAGATTCCTAAGATGTCGTAGCTAGTGCCAACATCTGAATATGAGGGAGCGTGTGTATAGAATATGTCTATATTGTGTTGAGTTGGATGATACATAGGTTTTCTCGGTCTTATGCGACGACTTAGAGAGTCTCCACATAGTTTAGTAGCATGCATCATTAGTGGGGCGGTTCCCACTAAGTAATGCTAGATTAATCCTTCCCCCTGTTCTCTCCTTTCACAGATAACCATAGTGGGTTGGGTGTTTGTAGGGTGCAGCGATTGCCGGTGTAGATTTGCGGTGCTATTTGAAAGTCATAAGAGTTTTTTTCGTTTTTAGTTCTTATGGGTACCCTTTTAACTGTATTTAGGACACCGTCGAGTTTCTGATTATTTCAAAATAAATAAAATTTATGTTTTACATTTAAATATCCGTAAACGCTGATACTAGTCTTTTCCGTACTAACACAAATCTCGACCACGAAATGGATTGGCAAGCCTTAGGTCGCGGTTGAGAGGTACATAGTCGCAGGTGGACCGACATAAGTCTTGGATTTGTTCCTCAGATTTGGCTGGATTGCCAGCGATGCTCGTCAAATTGTGACAATGTCGGATCATTCCGGGTTTTTTCCGGTCTAGGAAGGTTCGGGGTTGTTACAAGCATGGTGACAGCTCTGGTGATGGCATGATAACGTTGAAGGTGATCCTCAACCGGTTACGATGACACCCGCAAAGACTTAGCGAGAAAAATAAGAGAATGAGAGAAAGATGGAAAAGGTAAAGAGAAGGAGATGAAGTGATTGACTTGGACGAGGATGAGAAACAAAATGATAGAGTTAATTTAAGCGGCTGGATTTTCACGTCTCTTGAGAAGTTTATAAGGTCATCAAAAATATAGAATGGTATATTTATACACGTAATCCAAAGAAGGAGCCTGGTTTGGTTTAGTAAATTATTATTATATCAAGTTTGGTTAAGAAATATCAAATATTTAAATACACATAATAATCAAGGAAATAAGTGATATAACTGAATTCAATTTGCAAAATAATTAAGACATACTATAACTAAACTGGATCGTTACAGTTTCTCTGATGTTGGATGTGGTAGTGTCAAAATACCAAGTGTTTTTGTTTGCAATTTTTATCAATGTGATATGTATTTAATAAGGTTGTAACTGTGAACATTTGTTTTGGGTGCATGTAGATAAGTTGCAAAACATAGTGGAAGATGAGCAGTAGAGTCTAGTGGAATAAGTTCAAACAACAGTGCCAATACAGAGAAACATAACCAGTGCCATGTATGTGCATTAAACTCCAATTTTAGATACTTTGTAAGAAGAAACGAACATTGTTCAAGTGTCATAGCTCTCAAATTGTATACACATACTATGTGTCTAAATTATAAGTCGGTTATGCAAGGTTATATAATAACATTTAGTGTTCATTATATATAATAAATTTCTGTATTAAAAGGCAGCTACAAAGAGATATGTATGCATTATTTCATAAAGTTTTTTTTTATTTGTGACGACGTATTTTTAACGATAAGAAGATATTAATATAGAAGATATTAAGATTTCTAAGGTTGGAAGCATAATAATATTGTGTATTTTCGACTTGGAAGTGTTATTTCATAAATTCAGAATGTATTTGCTATGTTGTTAAGTCATAATAAGAATTCCGGGTTGAAGATAAAAAATGGTGGAACAACATTTGTGGTTTGTCATCTTTTGGATGAATTCGTCACGAATATTTAGTTTCTTTATCGTTACGAATAGACATAGGATTTAGTTACATATCCGTCACTATGGTAACAATAAATATAGTGACGGATATGTAACTAAATCATTTATTGTCTTGTTTATTTTCATCATGTGTATGTGACAAAATTTGGCTACGATAAAACCGGTCACAATATTGCGATATAGTAGCTATTGACATAAAAGTTTAGTCACAAATTAATGTTTGTGTTATGTCACAAATATGTTACAAAAAGCTTTAGTCTCAAAAATTCATAACAATATAATCTTTTGTAGAAATACAATTTGCTTGATCTCTTCGTTTCACTATCTGTTGAATGTATTTTATATAAAGAGAAATTATAGAGAGGTTGAGAGATAATGATCCCTCCTCTGTGAGTAGCCCAAACGGTGAACACAGGGTAACCAATCTTCTTGTGTTGATTTCTTATTGTTTTGTCACCATAATTCTTGTGTAAGTTGAAATCGATCATAAGAGACTGAAAACTCGTCAAACAAAAAATGTAACAAGAGGTATCATAACTCAAAGGTGTGGGCACAAGAAGGGTACTTGCGGCTTTCGGTATACTTGACTTGCCTTGTACTAGTACTAGAAATTTAGACTTTTACTTGTTTTTCTAAAAAAGAGTACTTCCATTTTCAAATACTTGCTAAAAATTAGTAGATTTGTAAGTTACTTGTCCTGTCTAATTACTTGCTACTTATTAACTACTTGTAAGTTACTTGATATTCACTGGAACTACAAGTTAAATTACTCTTTCTCATTATTTATTTTATGTTTTGGTCAATGTAGAAATAAAGTATATAAGAAAAAAAATCTATGATTGTTTTATAAATCTATCACGTATGTATAATTCACTTGTGTTATAAACGAGTTATTCTACCACAATTAAGAAAACATATTTTTTATTCATGAGAGAAAAATGAGTAACAAGCAAACAACGCCAAATAGTTAGTTACTTGCAATTAATTTATCGATTAATTAATGCTTGACTTGGTCAAGCCGAGTACTAGCAGTTTCAGTAAAACTGAGTTTTTACTGTTTCAATGAAAAATACAATTTTGCGGTTTCAGTACAAAATATGGTATGACAGTTTTGACGATAAAATACGATTTTACAGTTTTGGCGGGAAAATACAGTTTATGGATTTGGCATAAAAATGAGGTCTTCCAGGTTTGACATTAAAATGCGATCTTATGATCTGGTCAAGAGTACTCTTTTATCGGAAATATGATTTCATGGTTTCGGCACAAAAAAATAGTTTTATTGTTTTAGTGGAAAAATATGTTTTAACAGTTTTTAGTTTAGCAGAAAATATTGTTTTGAAAGGAAAATGTAATTTTCGATTTTGATAAGAAATGTGGTTATGCAGTTGAATGCGGTTAGTGGTTTTGGCGAACAATGCAATTCTACAGTTTTGAGGTGAAAATATGATTTTACCATTTTAGTGGGAATTTTTTTTAATGGTTTTAACGCAAAAATTCTGAATCCAAATACTTCATTTGGATAAAGGTAAAATAATTCTTTGTTAATTTGGAAAGATCATCTCCATTTAGATGCACTAGCTAAATTTATCCCAATGATCCACGAGGATGAGTCTTATCCTAGCCTAAATTTTCTATGCTTATAGATGAACCATTTGGATGATGCTCATTTTAATGCAAAACAAATTTTAATTCTCATCTCCATCAAGATGGTTTATCCTAAACATACCTGAAGACGATATGCCATTTGACGATAAGAACACAAAAAACATTCACTCTTTGAAACCACATCTAAAGCTTTGGGTAGGTCCGTTCAAGTACACATTTTAATTATTTGGATATTCATATTTTTGGATGGGAAATATAAGCTAAATTTGGATATTTTTAAGTTAGGCATTTATTGCGGAGTTTTATGTAGTTTCCCAAACAAACAAATACTCCCTCCGTTCCCGAAAGAAGTATGTTTTAGAAAAAAAATTAGTTTCAAAAATATACATTTTTTTATATTTTTAATGTATTAATTAATGTAAAATGTTAATTTTAAAATGTTTATAATAATTCTATTGGTTGAAAATTATGGGAAATAGTTAACAACGGAAAATAATGTATTGGTAACTAAAATTTCATATATTTTTTAATAGGTGTGAAAATTCTAAAATATGCATCTTATTGAAATAGAGGGAGTACATATGTATGTTTATTAAAATAATTAGGCAATTGCTAGTTAATGTCATTCTTAAGTTAATCTAAAAATAGGGCTTGTCATATCCAACAACATTTTGATACTTCAGATAAGTAGAAAATAATATATTACATATAAAACCCCCTAAGTGATAGACTTAATACACACATTATATCACTATGAACGACACCTTTAGATGTTGCGAACTACCTCTATGAGTACATATTAGTTGAAATGTGGGGGAAACGAAAGCATGCCTCTCTCTTGAGAACATAGTACTATTTATTTTCATTTTTTAATTTAGGATTTATATTGTGTTTATATAAATATGGGTGTATTACATATATTGATTTGTATATATATATAACAAATAGTTATATTTTTGCGTTATATGGTTTATGGTCTATTTTTATTGAAGTTTAGAGTTATTGTTTAGGGTTGGATTTTAGGGTTGGATTTTAGGGTATATAAGGTTTGAGTTAGGTTGTTTGAAATTTCGTATATTACTTAATGTTTATGTTTAAGAGTTTATAATTTTTTTTGTAGTTTGTGAGTAATGATTAGAAGTTTAAAGGCTAGGTTTGTACTTGAAGTTTAGAATTTATATATTAAGGTTTGGAGATTAGAGTATTCTTTTTAAAGGTTTATTAAATATTTGAGTTAAGGATAAGGTATGGGAAAATATATCTGAAAACTATTATTTTTATAAGTATTGAATCATACATTTTGGGTATACTGTACTAAATGTATTTTTTTTGTTTTATAGTTTAGAGTTTAACGTGTTTGTGGTTTAGGGTTTTAAATAGCCACAATTCTTTTGTGGCTGTTTTTTTCCAATAGCTACATTTAGCTATGAAAAGCTACATAATAGCCCATTTTACTGTGGGTGTTTTATGGTTATTTGTAGATGAAAAATTATAGTCACAATTTTTTTTGTAGCTTATTTGTGGCTAATTACAGATTTTTCTTGTACCTAAACCAAACACAAAATATACTTCATTGTGAACAGAAACATATCGATTAACACATAACTTTGATTTTATCTTGCTGTTGAAACGTGAAAGAGTGCTTGTTGGTTAACTAATACGTTAAAATAATCGATTTATCGGGTAAGTTAACAAATAAATGTCATTCTTAAATTAATCTAAAAATATGCCTTATCATATCCAACAACATTTTAATACTTCAGATAAGTAGAAAATAATAGGTTACATATAAAAACCCCTAAGTGATAGACCTTAATAAACACATACTATATCATCATGAACGAAATGTGGGGGAAACGAAAGCATGCCTCTCTCTTGAGAACATAGTACGATTAATGATTCAGCATACATAGC
>CAJHQP010007832.1:0-30110 GCA_905132765.1 Moricandia arvensis
TTTCATTTCTTAAAACATTCAGGACAGCCCTAAGATGTTCTAAGATGTTCTTCTAAGTTCTTGCTATATTAACTAAGATGTTATCAAAGTATATCTACAACCGCAATGCTATAAATGCCTACAATAGACCATGATTCTACTATAACCTTCATGAATGTACTAAGCGTGCATTGGTTAATCCACATTGCTATCAAAGCTAACCACCTCTCATTGATACATAACTCGCATTGTGCAGATTATTTATGAAATGCAGTTTTTTTCCATTCATCACCGCTCACGCTCTCTTACTTGGTTCAGATCCTAATGCTGCATGATAAGCTCACTTTTTAGTAATATCTAGTTTAGAAGAAACGAATTGCGACCAGAACCATCTGTTCAGAATTCATCAATATGGGGAGATCGTACCCCATCTAACCCAAGTACTAGGGATACGGGAACTGTTGCCTGGATACTCTTCACTCGTTCGTATAGTGCTTTTGGCATCTGAATAACGTATACTGCACATGCACATACAACACACATTCGCCAGATGTACCGTTTTATCCCAATACATATCGCTTTAGGCCAACATAGGAGACTGGTACATAGCGCACGATGGGCTCCTGGAAATCTTACGTTCGCTTCGCCACGTTATTAGGACTTTCTTCCATAATGAGAGTTTGCCCATTTTCTTTGTCTTCTTTGACCTATAGTCGCACTTCAGAGTCCGCATCAACCGCGAGGTTGGGCTGTCTGTAACAGTGCTTGTCGGACCCTAGGTGTACTTTGAAGTGTAAAGATCTGAACAAAGTCTACCTGGTGCTCAATTCCCTTCTTTTTCAAGGTGGCTACCCATGGGTTGTCTCATGGAATCTGACCAGCATAATTCTTGGGGAAACTTGCCCTGACATTAAGACAAAGATCGCAATTCACTTCGGACGCATACACGGGTGTAGATTGTTTAGAGCTTTCAAAAGAGGTTTTCTTAATACACAAGTATAGCAGATGTGTTTAGATTTTTGGCAGATGAACGACTTCTTTGATATCACCGAAGGTCACTCCCGGCTTAGCATACGGAAGTTTGGCTTTCTTAGTTCAGCCGAAGTGCCGGTGTTTATCATTATTTGCAGGATCTGCGGTTTTTTTTCGACTTTCGTTATGATCCAATCTCCTTCTTCTTTTTGGAATAATCAGAGATCTGATCATATGTCCTTGTCACATCCACCTTCTCAGTCTTAGGTGTCAAGGGAACCAGAGTGGTCTTGCGTCCCTTGAACTCAAAGGAGTGCTTGTTGGTGAAGCCATCATGGATAACTCAGCGATCAGATTGCCAAGGTCTTCCAAGAAGTATGTGACCAGCTTCCATAGGCAACACATCACACAAGACTCATCTTCATACCTCCCAATGGCTAAGGGAATAAGGACTTGACTTGAAACCTTCATGGTGCCTTCTTCATTCAGCCATTGTAGACTGTAAGGTTTGGGATGCTTTTGAACCTTCAATCCCAACTTCTTGACCATGGTTTCACTCGCAGCATTCACACAACTACCTCCATCAACAATGAGGCTGCACTTTTCCTTGTACCAAGCACCGGGTGTAGAAGAGATTCTCACGCTGCTCTAGCTCCTCAGCCTTGTTTTGCAAGCTTAGAAGCCTTCTTGCTACTAAAAGTTTCCCCTGGACTGGTCCTTCTTCATGTTCTTCTTCAGTGTCTTCTTGGTCAGACTCGGTGTTGTCATCTTCTGAGGCATACTCTCCATCTTCCAGCAAGATCATGACTCTCTTGTTGGTACATTCATTTGCATAATGACCTCTTCCTTGGCACTTGAAACACTTGACATCACGAGCACTGGAACTAGAAGCTTCAACCTTGCCTTTGCCCTTGTCAAGAGCACTGCTTGGTTTGGTCTCTTCTCTTGGATAGGACTTGTGATCCTTCTGGAACGGTTTAGACTCCTTAGGGTAAGGTGACTTCTCTTCTTTGTGTGTGTAACCGGTTAGAGCCATAGTGGTTGCGTGAATGTCCCTTCCTCTTGAGCTGTTGCTCCACAAGAATAGCTCTGTGTAGCATCTCTTCAAGCTCCACATAATGTTGCATCTCAACATTGTCTTGTATCTCTCGGTTTCAAACCACACAGGAACCTTGACATGGTTGCTTCTCTATCTTCTGATATGCTAGCTCTTAGCATGAGCAACTCCATCTCTTGGTAATACTGCTCCACTGATCTTGAACCTTGCGTAAGCTTTCTAAGCCGGTGATGCAAGTCTCTGTGGTAGTGACTTGGAACAAACCTCTTGCGCATGATAGACTTCATCTCTGTCCAAGTCTCAACTGGTTCCTCTCCATTCCTTCTACGAGTTGTGATGTACTGATCCCACCAGCTTAGAGCATAGTCATAGAATTCAGTAGCAGCAATCTGAATCTTCTTGTGGTTTGTGTACTGCTTACACTGAAAGACTAGCTCAATCTTCTTCTCCCACTCAAGTAGGCATCCGGATCAGCTTTGCCATGGAATGGGGGTATCTTTATCTTCAAACCAGCAAGCTCATCTCCCTGGTTCATCCTTCTTTCTTGGACACGCCTATGTATTCGTTGGCTTTGTCTTGAGGATGAACTGAGGTGTTCATACTCATTGTCAGTCTCCTCATAACCGGCATGCTCTTGGCGAGTTGCATGAGGTCTCTCTTCTCTCCTAGTATCTCGGTTTGGAACTTGACCAGTAGCTCTCCTGATGTCTTCTCTGAGCTCTCTCCGGATGTCATTGAGGTTGGTCCTCATCATCTCGGTCATGGTTGCCACCATGTTCTGATTGAGTTGAGCCGACATAGCCTCCATGAGAAGTTTGTTCTTCCTGACGAGTGCAGCTTCTTCTTCAGACTCGGATCCCATGCTTCCTGCACAAAGGTAAACAAAAATAACCAGTAAAAGGCTTCTAGGTAACAAGATTAGAAAAAAGGAAAAAGGGAGAACACGAAATCAAGCTTGTTTTGCAAGACAAAAGCAAAAAGGAAAAAATCGGCTAGGTAAAAGGAAAAGGGTTTCCGCCTACCAAGCAAAAAGGAAAATCCTCTAAACTTTTTCTAAACTTCTCTAAGGTTTTCTAGCACCCTAACAACCTTAATCTACTCGTGTTCAAGGTGATTAACAAGTTAAACAGATGAAACAAAGTGATCTCAAAAGGCAAAAACTTATGCGGCTAGGGTTTCTCTCTCTAGGGCTTCCGCAAAGCAAAAAGGAAAAGTTTAAGAACCTTGTCTAATCTCTTATGAAACTCGAGCAGCCCTAAACAGATTAGTTCTACTACTTATTCAAGATGATAGAGATGAAACACGGATGAAACAAAAAGAACAAGAGAGAAAACGAGTACTTCCCAACCAAAGGTGCTCTCATAACACTTGATGCGCCCCTAGGATGCTCTTTGGTTGATGGGAATGGATAGATCCTTGCCAAGAACGAATCAGAGACTCAAGTTCTTCAAGATTGTGGATCGATTGGGTGACACAAGAGGGATGATAAGATCTCTTGATACTCCTAGATGAATAACTCGGATATAACACACCAAGCAAACACCCTTAGGTTCCTGGATACTACACACCAGAAGAACTCGACAACTTGTCTTAGAGAGAGAGCCGCCAAGAAGAAAATAATACTCGTTGATGAAAGGATGGATGAGTACAATAGGGTTTAGAGACCTATTTAAATAAAGAGAAACCGAGAACATGCTCTCTAGGGTTTCGGAAATAAGTAAAAAGGAAACTATAGTTTAACTTTAACATAAGCTTTAAAATGACATAAAAATGTAAACTTCTTTAGCCTTGGACCGAGAATAGGGCCTAAGTGATGTGAAGACAAGTTGTGGCCTCGTTAAAAACCTTCCTCCGGAAAACCTCGTGGGACAAAACCAAAAGCAAGGAAAAGAGAACGCACCCCATGTCTTGCCTAGACACTAACTCAGCTTGATGTAGAGATGGCTTGAATTGTGATCAAGACATCTCGGATCAGAACCTTGTCCAAGACTTTCTTGTTGTGGATGTGAAGTGAGTAATCCAACAACATTCTCCTTAAAGCTTCTTGACTCTGGAACGAGTCATGGGACCTTCAGGAATGGCTAGAGCATCATCACCAGGCTGCTGGTGCAATGTGGCTTCATGTGGCTCATCTAGACTCTCCTTGTTCTCCTAGTGATCCGGTCCATGATCACATCACCTATTCACTCTCACCAGCCAACAGGGTATAGTAGTCATCCTTGTGTATGTTGATGATATCATCATCACAGGGAATGACAAAGAAGGTATACAAACCACTAAAGCTTACTTGAAATCTGTATTTGATATTAAGGATTTGGGTGATCTAAAGTACTTTCTTGGAATAGAAGTATGCCGATCTAAAGAGGGGCTCTTGTTATCTCAAAGAAAGTACACACTTGATCTCTTGAATGGAGCAGGTATGCTTGGAGAAAAACCAGCAAAGACTCCACTGGAGGATGGCTACAAAATCTTGCGTGAGGGGGGAGTATGAAGACACCTCATTTGATGATCCAAAGAAGTACAGAAGACTAGTGGGTAAGCTGATCTATCTAACCATAACTAGACCTGATATTTGTTTTGCTGTGAACCAGGTGAGCCAGCATATGCAAGTGCCAAAGGTTCATCACTGGAAAATTGTGGAAAGGATACTCAGATACCTCAGTGGAGCTCCTGGACAAGGAGTATGGATGGGGTGTAATGGCAATACAGAAGTGATTGGATGCTGTGATGCTGATTGGGCAGGAGACAGAAATGATAGGAAATCAACTACTGGTTACTGCACCTTCATTGGAGGCAATCTAGTCACATGGAAAAGCAAGAAGCAAAAGGTGGTTTCATGTTCAAGTGCTGAAGCTGAATATAGAGCTATGAGGAAGCTTACAAATGAGCTGGTTTGGATCACAAGTCTACTCAAAGATTTGGGAATTGAGATCACTTCTCCAATCACAATGCATTGTGATAACCAGGCAGCCATACACATAGCTTCAAACTCAGTGTTTCATGAGAGGACAAAACTCATTGAGGTGGACTGCCATAAGGTGAGGCCAAATGGTGATCCAAGAAGTCATCTTACCTTGTTACACAAGGAGTGAAGATCAGTTAGCAGACATTTTCACTAAAGCTGCAAGTACCAAGGTGTGTGAGTCCATTTATCCCAAACTTGGACTCATTGACATAACCAAGGCATGATCCTCTTAGCCATGGAGCTTCTACTCTTTCCTTAGTATGTTTTTGTCCCAAAACAGGGTTTTACATACTAAGGTTTTAATGAGGGAAGTCTTCATGGTTTCCAAGCTTGATCATTGCATTAGATGAAGCTTGAGGGGGAGTATTGACCTTAGGTAATAAAGAAGACAAAGAAATAAAGAGGATGAACTTACTTGGGAGGCAAGGCAATCCGTACAAGTTTACGGAATGACTTGACACACAAGGCACCCATCCGTGACCTAGAAGAAACTTGAGAAGCAAGGAAAAGAAGAGTCAGTCGCCAAGTTTGAATATTCAAACACGAGTGAACCGTTGGGAAGCAAGGAGACAAAGGAGAGGATTTGTTTATAGTTAAAGTCACATGTGCTGAACCCTTCCACTTGCAACCAGACCGTTCAACACCAGTCACTTTCACCCTCAGAACCTCGGCCAGAGCATCTTTATTTTATACATTTCCTTTTGTCTGTTCAGTAGTGTACAGAAGGCATCTTGCTTATTTAAGTTACTTGAATGCAGTTTACACAAAGTAAGGAATACAAACTCCTTCTCTATTCTCTCTTCATTCTGTTCTTGACAAAACTTACACTACCACCAAGATCTCCAGCTTCCTTTAATACATCAAGAGTGTATTTCCTTTGGGACAGAAACAGTCCCTCTTGGATCTACACACCTCAATCCCTAGAAAATATTTGAGCTCTCCTAAATCGTTGATATCAAATGCTGCCTTGAGAAACGCTTTGGTGGAGCTGATCCCCTCTTTATCACTGCCTATGATAATGATATCATCCACATAAATGAGGATCACAATGATCCCTTGCTGGCTGGTGAGAGTAAACAAGGTGTGATCAGCCTCAGATTGTACAAACCCTCTTCCATTAAGGGTTGTGCTCAGTTTGTGATACCAGGCTCTTGGAGATTGCTTCAGACCATAGATTGCTTTCCTAAGCCTCAAGACATTGCCTGGTTTGACCATGCCTTCCATACCAGGTGGTGGACGCATGTATACCTCATCTTCTAGCTCTCCTTGTAGGAATGCATTCTTGACATCCATTTGCCAAAGATCCCATTCCAAAGTCACAGAAAGAGAGAGCAAAATCCTTATGGTGTGAAGCTTTGCCACTGGTGCAAAGGTTTCAAGATAGTCCTCACCATATACTTGAGTGTAGCCTCTTGCTACCAGCCTGGTCTTCTTCCTCTCAGGTTTCCCATTGGCTAAGTACTTAATTGTGAACAGCAACATGCTTGTTACTGGCCTTCTTGCCTTTGGGAAGTTCAGTTTCAAACCAGGTTCCATTCTTCTCCATAGCACCCATCTCATCTCCTACTGAATCTCTCCATTCCTTAATTGCCATACCCTCTTCATATGACCTTGGTATGTAAGCCTCATAAAGGTTAGTGATGAAGGCATGATGATCCATAGGATATTGAGCTAGGGAGCATGTTGCTTGAGTAGGATGGGCAACTGCTTGAGAGTTGAAATAAACCCTTGTGTTGATCCAATTAGAAGCAGGTTTTCTGAGCCTAGTACTCCTCCTTAGTACTGGTGGTGCTACTTCTTCTGGAACAGCTTCTGCATCATCTGAGGACAGACCCTCATTTACCACTGATTCCTCTTGATCTTGTTGCTCAGCTTGGCCATGAATTCTTTCTCAGTTTTCTGGTTGTGTTGGCTCAGCAGTATTGTCCCCACATGGTCAAGGTGAGGAACCACCTGAACCTCAACTTCATCATTGCTGGAACCAGTTTCAGTCTCCACCCTTTTATCAGCTTCTGGTGTAGACCCTTTTGGTTCAGGTTCCATTCTTGCTTCAGACATACTGACCCCAAGGCTTTCCATCACTCTCCTAATATTGCTTGCTCTATCAGAAGCTGATTGAGATAGGTTCTCTAGATCCTCCCAACTCTTATCATTGTAGTATCCTCTTGATTCTACAAACTTCACATCTCTAGACACCATGACTCTCCTAGTCTCTGGTTCATAGCATTTGTAACCCTTCTGGTTATTGACATGAAGGACTGAAGAGATGAATGACAATACAATCAGAAGAAGAATGAAGCAAATGGGTGTAACTTGTAGTACAAGGTTGTCTGTACAACCTAACTTGTAGTGCAAGGTTGTCCGTACAAGACATAACTTGGCGTGCAAGGAAAGACAAAGGGATGAGAGGATCAGTAACTAAGTTACCTTAACCAGAAGAAGCTAACCAGACTTTCCTAACCTTTAGAGACGTTGAAGAACCAGAAGGGAGGCAGAAGTCACATGCTGAGTTAAGGATTTGAATCCTTCGGACCATTTAGGTCAGGTCACTATCAAGCCCTGGAAAACTGCACCAATATGTCTTCTTCTGGAGTATTTGTTTATTATTCTTCTTGTCTTGTGTGTCCAGAATAAGTGATCTGATCATGGACCGGATCACTAAGGAGAACAAGGAGAGTCTAGATGAGCCACATGAAGCCACAATGCACCAGCAGCCTGGTGATGATGCTCTAGCCATTCCAGAAGGTCCCATGACTCGTTCCAGAGTCAATAAACTTAAGGCGACTGTTGTTGGATTACTCACTTCACATCCACAACAAGAAGAAAGTCTTGGACAAGGTTTGATCCGAGATGTCTTGATCACCATTCAAGCCATCTCTACATCAAGCTGAGTTAGTGTCTAGGCAAGACATTTGGTGTGTGGTCTTTTCCTTGCTTTTGGTTTTGTCCCACGAGGTTTTCCGGAGGAAGGTTTTTAACGAGGCCACGACTTGTCTTACAAATCACTTAGGCTCTATCTCGGCCCAAGACTAGCAGAAGTATTACATTTTTAAGCTTATGTTATTTTTAAACTATAGTTTTCCTTTTTATTATTTTCGAAACCCTAGAGAGCAGCCTGTTCCTGGTTTCTTTTATTTAAAGGGTTCCCCAAACCCTATTGTACTCAAGCAATCTTTATTCAACGAGTTATTTTCTTCTCTTGACGGCTCTCTCTCTCTAGAAGTTGTCGAGTAGTTTCTGGTGTGTAATATCCAGAGATCAAGGGCTTCTTATTTGGTGTGTCATATCCAGATCAGTCGCCTAGGAGTATCAAGAGACCATTAATCCCTCTTGTGTCACCATCCAATCCACAACCTTGAAGAAATTGAGTCTCTGATTCGTTCTTGCAAGGATCTATCCTCCCAATCACCCAAAGAGCATCCTAGGGGCGCATCAAGTGGTATCAGAGCAACTTTGGTTTGGGAAGTCTTCTTTCTCTCTTGTTTCTTTTGTTTCATCCGCAATAAACCTTTGTTAACTTGAACAAGCAGTAGATCTAATTTGTTTACGGCTGCTCGAAACTCATAGAGATTAGACAAGGTTTAAAGATTTTCCTTTTTGCTTGCGGAAACCCTAGATTGTTAACCCTAGCCGCATAAGGTCTTTTCTTTTTAAATCTTTTTGTTTCATCTGCAAATCATCTTAATCATCTTGAACACGAGTAGATCTAGGTTGTTTAGGCTGCTCGAAAACCTTAGAGAAGTTTAGACAAAGTTTAAAGAATTTCCTTTTTGCTTGGTAGGCGGAAACCCTAGTTCCTTTTAACCTAGCCGAGTATCCTTTTTTCTTTTTGTCTTGCAGAACAAGCTTAATTTTGTTGATCTTTTTCCTTTTTACTTATCTTGTTTACCTAGGAACTTTTTACTGGTTATATTGTTTTCCTTTGTGCAGGAAGCGATGGGATCCGAGTCTGAAGAAGAAGCTGAACTCGTCAGGAAGAACAAGCTACTCATGGAAGCCATGACTGCTCAACTAAATCAGTCCATGATAGCAACCATGACCGAGATGATGAGGACCAACCTCAATGAGATCCGGAGAGAGTTCAGAGAAGAAGTCAGAAGAGCTACTGGTCAAGGAACCAACCGAGGGACTAGGAGAGAAGAGAGACCTCATGCAACTCGACAAGAGCATGCTGGTTCTGAGGAGACTGACAACTACTATGAACATATTAGTTCATCATCAAGACAAAGCCAAAGAAGACATAGGCGTGGACAAGAAGGAAGGACAAACCAGAGAGATGAACTTGCTGGTTTGAAGATCAAGATACCCCCTTTCCAGGGAAAAGCTGATCCGGATGCCTACCTTGAGTGGGAGAAGAAGATTGAGTTGGTCTTTCAGTGTAAGCAGTACACAAACCACAAGAAGATTCAAATAGCTGCTACTGAGTTCTATGACTATGCTCTAAGTTGGTGGGATCAGTACATCACTACTCGTAGAAGGAATGGAGAAGAACCAGTTGAGACTTGGACATAGATGAAGTCTATCATGCGCAAGAGGTTTGTTCCAAGTCATTACCACAAAGACTTGCATCACCGGCTCAGGAAGCTTACTCAAGGTTCAAGATCAGTGGAGGAGTATTACCAGGAGATGGAGTTGCTCATGCTAAGGGCTAGCATATCAGAAGATAGAGAAGCAACCATGTCAAGGTTCATGTGTGGTCTAAACCGAGAGATACAAGACAATGTTGAGATGCAACATTATGTGGAGCTTGAAGAGATGTTACACAAGGCTATTCTTGTGGAACAACAGCTCAAGAGGAAGGGACATTCACGAGCCAACTATGGATCCAACCGGTTACACAACACCAAGGAAGAGAAGTCACCTTATCCTAAGGAGTCTAAACCGTTTCAGAGAGACAACAAGTCCTATCTGAGGGAAGAAACCAAACCAAGCAGTGCTCTTGACAAGGGCAAAGGCAAGGCTGAGGATTCTAGTTCCAGAGCTCGTGACGTCAAGTGTTTCACGTGCCAAGGACGAGGTCATTATGCCAATGAGTGTACCAACAAGAGAGTCATGATCTTACTGGAAGATGGTGAGTATGCCTCAGAAGATGACAACACCGAGTCTGACCAAGAAGAGACTGAAGAGGAGCATGAAGAAAGACCAGTGCAGGGAAGCTTGCAAACCAAGACTGAGGAGCTAGAGCAACGAGAGAACCTATTCTATACCCGTGCTTGGTGCAAGGAAAGGTTTGCCAACCTTAATGTGGATGGAGGTAGTTGTGTGAATGCTGCTAGTGAGACAATGGTCAAGAAGCTGGGATTGAAGGTTCACAAGCATCCCAAACCTTACCGGCTACAATGGTTGAATGAAGAAGGCACCAAGAAGGTTTCAAGTCAAGTGCTCATTCCTTTAGCCATAGGAAGATATGAAGATGAAGTCTTGTGTGATGTGTTGCCTATGGAAGATGGTCACATACTTCTTGGGAGACCTTGGCAATCTGATCGCCGAGTTATCCATGATGGCTTCACCAACAAGCACTCCTTTGAGTTCAAGGGTCGCAAGACTGTCCTGGTTCCCTTGACACCTAAGGAAGTTCAACATGATCAGATTCAACTCCAAAAGAAGAAGGAGACTGATCTCAAACCGGCTGGAACTAAGCAGCCAAACTTCTATGCCAACATGGGTGATATCAAAAGAACCCTCTACTCTAAACGATCTGCTATCTTACTTGTGTTTAATGAAACTCTTTTGAACTTTACAGATTCTACACCGGTGTATCCGAGTGAAATGGTTTCTCTTTTGTAGGAGTTTCAAGATGTATTTCCAGAGGACAATCCCATTGGTTTACCTCCTTTGCGAGGGATTGAGCATCAGATAGACTTTGTTCCAGGATCTACACTTCCAAACCGTCAAGCATACAGAACCAACCCGGTCGAGACCAAGGAGTTTGCAAAGACAAGTAGAGGAACTCATGGAGAAGGGCTATATCCGAGAGAGCTTGAGCCCATGTGCTGTACCAGTGCTCCTAGTGCCTAATAAGGATGGTACATGGCGTATGTGTGTTGATTGTAGATCAATCAACAACATCACAGTGAAGTATTGCCACCCTATACCTAGATTAGATGATATGCTTGATGAATTGCATGGTTCTTGCATCTTTTCTAAGATAGATTTGAAAAGTGGTTATCATCAGATTAGGATGAAAGAAGGAGATGAATGGAAGACTGCATTTAAAACTAAACATGGATTATATGAGTGGTTAGTTATGCCATTTGGATTAACCAATGCACCTAGTACATTAATGAGATTAATGAATCATGTTCTTAGATCATTCATAGGCATTTCTGTTGTTGTATACTTTGATGACATCTTAGTATATAGCAAGAACTTAGAAGAGCATATAGAACATCTTAGGGCTGTCCTGAATGTTTTGAGAAATGAAAAGCTTTATGCCAACTTGAAGAAGTGCACTTTTTCACGGATAACTTGGTTTTTCTAGGCTTTGTTGTGAGTGCAGTGTTGGAATGAAGAATAAACAAAGCTGGAGTTGATGAAAGACCAAGCAAATCAGGAGCAAGAAAATCAAGCATCTGGAACAAGCAGATTTGAATCTGTCCGTACAGTCTTGCTTCACAAGCAACTCATCATGCCCTAACTTACCTTGCCAAGGCAAGAAAGGAGTTGAGGAGACTTAGTATGGACGTTGGGAGCCTACAGAAGTAAAGGGAATCAAGGTTGAATGGAATTACTCAGTTCTGGTTTGATTTAGACAAAAGAAGTCACAGGTGTTGCTTAGGAGAAGCTGCTGGACCTGTCACTATCAACCCAAGGAGACTGTGCTTCTCCCTCCTGTCACTCTCACTGATGCGCCCCTAGGATGCTCTTTGGTTGATGGGGATGGATAAACCCTTGCAAGAACGAATCAGGGACTCAAGCTCTTCAAGGATTGTGGATTGAATGGTGACACAAGAGGGATGGATGATCTCTTGATACTCCTAGGCGACTGATCTGGATATGACACACCAAATAAGAAGCCCTTAGGTCTCTGGATATTACACACCAGATCTCGACAACTTCTAGAGAGAGAGAGCCGTCAAGAGAGAAAAGAAACTCGTGGTTTATTGATTGCTTGAGTACAATAGGGTTAGGGAACCCTTTAAATAAAAAGAAACCAAGAGAACAGGCTCTCTAGGGTTTCGAAAATACTAAAAAGGAAAACTATAGTTTAAGAATAACATAAGCTAAAAATGCAATACTTCTGCTAGTCTTGGGCCGAGATAGGGCCTAAGTGATTTGTAAGACAAGTCGTGGCCTCGTTAAAAACCTTTCTCCGGAAGACCTCGTGGGACAAAACCAAAAGCAAGGAAAAGAGCACACACCAAATGTCTTGCCTAGACACTAACTCAGCTTGATGTAGAGATGGCTTGAATGGTGATCAAGACATCTCGGATCAAACCTTGTCCAAGACTTTCTTCTTGTTGTGGATGTGAAGTGATTAATCCAACAACAGTCTCCTTAAGTTTCTTGACTCTGGAACGAGTCATAGGACCTTCTGGAATGGCTAGAGCATCATCACCAGGCTGCTGGTGCATTGTGGCTTCATGTGGCTCATCTAGACTCTCCTTGTTCTTCTTAGTGATCCGGTCCATGATCACATCATCTAAGCTTCCTTTGTCCTCTTTAGTAAGCTGGTCCATGATCACATTACTCACTCCCTCTGGCCGTGCCTCAGTTGTCTCTATCCTCTGTATCCTCATCAGAAACCCAACAATAATATTTGTTTAGTAAAACCTTGATTTAGTATTAGTTAATGAGTGTATTTGTCTATTTAAGGCATTTATGTATCAGATTGTAAAACTAAGCTGAAGGGGGTTTCCCCTCCTTCTTCTTCAATCATTCTGGTTACTTTATTATCCATACTCTCTGGTCTTACTGGTATCTTGTTACCCACGAGCTCAGTCTCATTCATACTCTCAAACACTCTAAATCCCATTAATCTCTCTTATTCTCAAGCATTCTCTCATTATACTCTCTCAGCCACCAGCTTACTCTCTTTGATCCTCTCATTGTTTCTGGTCCAAACAAAACCAGAAGCTCACTCTCCACCATTTTCTCTCTATTCTCACATGCAGATGGAGTTAAGGTGGATGAAGAGAAGATCAAAGCCATCAAGGACTGGCCGAGCCCAACCTCAGTAGGAGAAGTGAGAAGTTTCCATGGGCTTGCTGGGTTCTATAGGCGATTTGTGAGAGACTTTAGCACCAGTGCAGCTCCCTTAACTGAAGTGATAAAGAAGGATGTCGGATTCAAGTGGGGAGAAGCACAAGAGAAGGCTTTCCAAAGCCTAAAGAGAAGCTTACTCAATCACCTCTTCTTATGCTTCCTGACTTTACAAATACTTTTGAAATAGAATGTGATGCCTCGGGAATTGGAATTGGTGCTGTATTGATGAGGATAGGAAACCCATAGCCTACTTCAGTGAGAAGCTGGGAGGAGCTACTCTCAACTATGCTACATATGACAAAGAACTCTATGCCTAGGTGAGGGCCTTTCAAACATGGCAGCATTACTTGTGGCCCAAGGAGTTTGTCATCCACACTGATCATGAGTCCCTAAAGTATCTAAAAGGGCAGAGTAAGCTTAGCAAGAGACACGCAAGATGGGTTGAGTTCATAGAAACCTTCCCATACGTGATCAAGTATAAACAAGGTAAGGAGAACATAGTTGCTGATGCACTATCTCGGAGGTATGTTCTCTTGACCACTCTAGATGCTAAGTTGCTTGGGTTTGAGCAGATTAAAGATATGTATGATACTGACCTTGATTTCAAGGAAGCTTATGCATCTTGTGAGAAGTTTTCTGCAGGGCATTACTTTAGACAGGAAGGTTTCTTGTTCTATGATAATAGATTGTGTGTGCCTAACTGTTCTTTGCGAGATCTCTTTGTTAGGGAATCCCATGGGGGCAGTCTAATGGGACACTTTGGGATTGCCAAGACCTTAAAAGTTTTGCAGGATCACTTCTACTGGCCGCACATGAAGAGAGATGTGGAGAGAATCTGTGGGAGGTGTGCTACTTGCAAGCATGCCAAGTCCCAAGTCCAATCCCAGGGTTTGTATACTCCTTTACCCATTCCACACCATCCCTGGAATGACATTTCCATGGATTTCATTGTTGGATTGCCTAGGACTAGAACCGGAAAGGACTCAATCTTTGTTGTTGTTGATAGGTTCTCTAAGATGGCACATTTCATAGCATGTCATAAGACTGATGATGCATTGCATATTGCTAACCTGTTCTTTAAAGAGGTTGTTCGTTTACATGGCATGCCTAGGACTATAGTTTCTGATAGGGACACTAAGTTTCTTAGTTACTTTTGGAAGACTCTTTGGTCTAAGCTAGGCACTAAACTGTTGTTTTCTACTACATGTCATCCACAAACTGATGGACAAACTGAAGTAGTTAATAGAACTCTAGGAACATTCCTGCGTGCATTCATTAGAAAGAACTTGAAAACTTAGGAAGAATACTTACCACACGTGAATTTGCATACAATCATGCCATGCATTCTGCTTCTAAGTATTCCCCTTTTGAAATTGTTTATGGGTTCAGTCCCACCTCTCCTTTGGATCTAATGCCTTTACCTGAGTGTGAAAGGATCAGTTTAGACGGTAAGAAGAAAGCCGAGATGGTCCAACAAATCCATGAGAAGGCTACACAAAACATTGAGCAGAAAACCAAGCTTTATGAGAAGCAAGCCAACAAGGGAAGGCGTGTGAGGGTCTTTGAAGTCGGTGACCAAGTTTGGGTTCACCTGAGAAGGATAGGTTCCCCAATGAGAGGAAGTCCAAGCTGATGCCAAGGGTGATGGACCTTTCGATATCATCCACAAGATCAATGACAATGCCTACAAGCTTGATCTCCAAGCTAAGTACGATGTATCAAATAGCTTCAATGTCACTGACTTGTCCCCTTTTGCTGTTGATGAACCATATTTGAGGACAAATCCTTTTAAAGAGGGAGGGGATGATGTGATCATGGACCGGATCACTAAGGAGAACAAGGAGAGTCTAGATGAGCAACATGAAGCCACAATGCACCAGCAGCGTAGTGATGATGCTCTAGTCATTCGAGAAGGTCCCATGACTCGTTCCAGAGTCAAGAAACTTAAGGAGACTGTTGTTGGATTACTCACTTCACATCCACAATAAGAAGAAAGTCTTGGATAAGGTTTGATCCGAGATGTCTTGATCACCATTCAAGCCATCTCTACATCAAGCTGAGTTAGTGTCTAGGCAAGACATTTGGTGTGTGCTTTTTTCTTGCTTTTGGTTTTGTCCCACGAGATTTTCCGGAGGAAGGTTTTTAACGAGGCCACGACTTGTCTTACAAATCACTTAGGCTCTATCTCGGCCCAAGACTAGCAGAAGTATTACATTTTTAAGCTTATGTTATTTTTAAACTATAGTTTTTCCTATTTATTATTTTCGAAACCCTAGAGAGCCTGTTCTCTGGTTTCTTTTATTTAAAGGTTCCCCAGACCCTATTGTACTCAAGCAATCTTTATTCAACAAGTTATTTTCTTCTCTTGACGGCTCTCTCCCTCTAGAAGTTGTCGAGTAGTTTCTGGTGTGTAATATCCAGAGATCAAGGGCTTCTTATTTGGTGTGTCATATCCAGATCAGTCGCCTAGGAGTACCAAGAGACCATTCGTCCCTCTTGTGTCACCATCCAATCCACAAACCTTGAAGAACTTGAGTCTCTGATTCGTTCTTCCAAGGATCTATCCTCCCAATCAACCAAAGAGCATCCTAGGGGCGCATTAAGTGGTATCAGAGCCACATGAAGAGTCTAGATGAGCCACATGAAGCCACAATGCACCAGCAGCCTGGTGATGATGCTCTAGCCATTCCAGAAGGTCCCATGACTCGTTCCAGAGTCAAGAAACTTAAGGAGACTGTTGTTGGATTACTCACTTCACATCCACAACAAGAAGAAAGTCTTGGACAAGGTTTGATCTGAGATGTCTTGATCACCATTCAAGCAATCTCTACATCAAGCTGAGTTAGTGTCTAGGCAAGACATTTGGTGTGTGCTCTTATCCTTGCTTTTGGTTTTGTCCCACGAGGTTTTCCGGAGGAAGATTTTAACGAGGCCACGACTTGTCATACAAATCACTTAGGCTCTATCTCGGCCCAAGACTAGCAGAAGTATTACATTTTTAAGCTTATGTTATTTTTAAACTATAGTTTTCCTTTTTATTATTTTTGAAACCCTAGAGAGCTTGTTCTCTGGTTTCTTTTATTTAAAGGGTTCCCCAAACCCTATTGTACTCAAGCAATCTTTATTCAACGAGTTATTTTCTTCTCTTGATGGCTCTCTCTCTCTAGAAGTTGTTGAGTAGTTTCTGGTGTGTAATATCCAGAGATCAAGGGCTTCTTATTGGTGTGTCATATCCAGATCAGTCGCCTAGGAGTATCAAGAGACCATTCATCCCTCTTGTGTCACCATCCAATCCACAAACCTTGAAGAACTTGAGTCTCTGATTCGTTCTTGCAAGGATTTATCCTCCAATCAACCAAAGAGCATCCTAGGGGCGCATCAATAAGTTTATTTATAGGTTGTATGGTTACCAAAGAAAGCAAGGAAAATAATTCCTCATTAATCTATTTTCTTTTCTCAGTTCTCTCTCTCTCTCTCCTAATTCTCACACGAATTCTCTCCTCCTTCTCTCTAGTTCTTCCTGTTCTTCATCTTCTTCACTAAACCAGATACTAAATCCACTTATTCTAGCATGGTATCAGAGCCAAAACGCTCTTAAAACCTTTCTTTTCTTCCGCAAAGCACTCTACTCTAGTCTCTGTTTGAATTTCTTCAAGTCTCACCCTATTACCCAGCGGTTAATAGCAAGGGAAGATGGAGAATACCAAGTTTGTGACCATTCCTGTGACTCTGAAGGGGATGAACTATCTTCTATGGTCCAGATTGGTGAAAACTGCCCTTGGAGGAAGAGGTTTATGGAGCCATGTATCAACTGGAGAAGCTCCAAAACATACCATCCAAGGAGAGGATGGAAAGGAGAAAGTCGTGGTGGATGAAGGCAAATGGGCTCAAGAGGAGTCTATTGTGCTTTCTCTCATCCAAAAATCTATAGATCCAGCTATTTTTCAAGCTTACTCATACTGTGAGAGCTCCAAAGACTTATGGGAAACTCTCTACAAGGTGTATGGAAACCTCTCCAACCTTACTCGAGTTTTTGAAGTTAAGAAGGCCATTAACTCTCTCAATCAAGAAGATATGGACTTTACAGCTCACTTTGGCAAGTTTAGGTCTCTTTGGGCCGAGTTGGAGATGCTCAGACCACACACTGTCGACCCAGCAGCTCTAAATGAGAGGTGTGAGCAGGATAAGGTATTTGGGTTACTCCTCACCCTCATCCCAACCTACAACGACCTGATTAAGCATATACTAAGAGCTGACAAGTTACCAAGCCTGGAAGAAGTCTGTGCCCAGATACAGAAGGAGCAAGGATCCCTTGGCCTTTTTGGAGGCAAAGGTGAGCTAGTCATGAGTAATCAAGCTGAAGGACCAGTAGCAAACAAGGGGGTTTACAAACATGATGATAGGAAGGTCTTGATTTGTGACCACTGCAAGAGGAAGGGACACATGAAGGATAAGTGATGGATACTTCATCCTCATTTGAAGCCCAACAAGTACAAGGAGCCAAGGAGTCAATACCAGGATGCTAGAGCTCATTTCTCAAATGATGGAGTTGAACCAGTGACTCCCTCTGGATGCTCCTCAAGGTGCTCTAACTCTACTGCAAGGACCAACCAGGATGAGACCATCAAACGATCTGACCTGGAGGCTCTCATCAAGGCTTTAAAAGAAAACTCTGGTATCCCTTGTTGACAAGAAGAAATAAGAAGACAAGAAGGAAAAAGGGTTCAGATGGTTGCAAGATAACTTGGTCCTTACAGACTTGGAACACAAGTCTGTCCGTACAAGCCTTGATGATCAAGCAACCTTTCTGGTCCCAAATAACTTAGAAGACAAGGAGAAGAAGAAGGATCTCGTCTGGTTCAAGATTAAAGAAAGTTAGGCAAGACAAGAATTAAAAAGGATTAAGGATAAGCCTTCCAGCATTTGGTGTCCTGTCCCTTTCATGGACCACTGCCTTGTCCACTGCACTGTCCAGACTGTTGACCAGTCTGTCCACCAGCCTGACTCTTCCCAGACCTTGAACATGTGAGAATAGACAGATTCTGGTGTGTGAGTGATGTAGAAACAGAGTGTGGTCGAAATTATAGAGAAGAGACTGATGAGAGTAAAGGAGAATGCTGCTGGAGAACTAAGAGATTAAGAGTATTAGTGAGTATCTGAGAGAGATTAAGTGAGAGTGAGAATCACAGAGAGTATGGACGAGATTAAGAGAGTAAAGAGTGTGGGGAGAGTGAAGTAACAAGAGAATATTGAAGAGAGAGAGAACTCCCCTCTGCCTTAGAGGTTTCACAATACACATGGGGTGGCTATATAGCCAGATTACAAATTGCAAGAGAATAAATAAATATTAAAGTACAAATCTACTAAACAAATATTATTGTAGGGTTTCTGATGAAGCCAGGAGGATGCAGCCAAGGTGAATCTCGACCAGAGGGAGTAGATAGTGACAGGAGAGAGATGGGCACCGTCTGGTTGAGTGAAAGTGACAGGTCCAAACTGCTTTCTTCTTAGGCAGAACATGTGACTTTTCTTCTTAATTAAATCTCCACTTGCCTCAGCTCTCTTCAACGGTCTGATGCTCCATTTAAAATTCAAATATGCTTCAGAATATTAATCTGGACGAGTTCCCACCTTCCTTGCTTTCCAAGTCACTCTAGGTTAAATTTGGTTACTTGGAATCCAAGACTGTACGGACTGCCTTGTGTAGCAAGGTTGTACAGACCAAAGTCTTTTCAGGTATCTATTCTTCTCTTTATTTTCTTTATCTCTCAGATCAATGGACCACACTCAGCCATGCTTCTTTCTTCTCCATTCTAATAATGACTTAGTTCACAAGACTGTATGAACCAGTCTCAACTTGGAGTATCACTCCTTCTTCTTCTTGTTTCTTTATTTCTTTGGATCATGAACCAGCTTCTTCTTCTGGTCATTCTCTTCTCTATCTCAACACTCCCCCTCAAGCTTGACCATAGGATATCCTTGGACAAGCTTGGAACCTTGAAGAAATCCCTCATTAAAACCTTAGTATGCAAAACCCAATGGGACAAAAACATACTAAGGAAAAAGAGTAGAAATCCCCGAGGCCTAGGGATTGGCCAGTGAGCCTTTGTGCCTTAGACCAGTGTGGTTAGACACAAAGAGCTCTGGATCACGGCCCTTTCTTGTGCTCCAAGGGTGAACTCCACCCCTTGCACACATCAACAACCCGGAACTCATCTCTTGGCCGGTTTGGTATCTCCCCTATCTTCTGACTACTCGCCATTCTGATGGGGTTAAGGACCTCCAGCTTCTACTCCAGAGAGCTCCAACAATGATAATCATGATGGGGAGTGAAATCCACTTGAATCCCCCACTTGGTAGACCAATTTGGATCATGAACTCCATCACCCGCAACTGATCTCTAGACAGCAGAACGCCTGCAACTTGTAACTGGTGTAACTTCCAAACCGTAACTCCTTTTAGACTGATTCCAATTCGCCGCGTGCCCTTGATGAGTGTAGAATGTAGGGAAATTAGTTTCATGGTCAAATCTTCATGGTGAGGAAGTTATCCTCCTTTTCCTGAGACATGCCAGTGTGAAATCCATCACTAGCATTCTTCTTCTTCTTCTTTGATCTGAGTGAACTCCCCTTCTGATCTTCTGGTGAGGCTATGGACGTCTTGAACCTTCAGAATACTCACCAATACCCCTCCTCAAGCTTGATCCAGAGAGTATAGGTGATGGACCAAGCTTGAAAGGTGAGCAAAGATGAGTATTGGACCAGGAGCTCAACACCTAACCAGGCTGCGCTTCTTCAACTGATTCACCTTTGGTTTCTGCTCCAATGCCTTACACCACACTTCTTCTTGCGTGTCTCATGAACCAGAATCTCAACACCTAAGCAGGCTGCGCTTCTTCAACCGGTTTCACACACAAAACATCTCTCCATGGTCAGGAATATACAGACTCTGTAGGCTCTGAACTCATGGGCCTTTTTCTCCATGGACAAGAATATGCATCTTGTGCAGGCTCTGAACAACATGGGCAAAGTCTTCTTCTTTGTCTTGATTTGATGATGGACAGAGACAACACTTCTGTACCTGAAACATCACTCAAACTCCAGAAAGAATCAGACAACACACACTAGGATCAGACCTTGGTAACTTACCAATCATGATCCCAATGCTTTAAGAAAATGCAATGGACAGAATCTAAACAACTCATTCAGTTCAAATCCATGCAACCAATTCACTAAATGCTCAGGTATGATAACGCATCAATTACAAGGCATCTAGGCTTAATTTATCACACATATGACAATAGCAGAATGCAACGACAATTTATGACAGTAGCATAGACTAGACAACTCATCTAATCAAGCTACACAACTATGAATGCAACACATTGCCAGAAAACTCTCCTAGACCTTTAACAATGCAACAAGACAGACACTGAGACTAAGCAACTCACTTAGGCTAGAGACAACACAAAGAATTATTCTAGGACAGAAACTAGACATTACCATGCTAGCAAAATTAATCACTCCTAGAACAATACACACACAACTCTTTAGTATCATGGGACAGAAACTAGGTGCAATAACTCTAGTACCATTAAACTGTCCCAAAGATACTAAACACATACACAACACAGCCAGAAATAATTTAAGCAATTAAACAGGCTCTTATTAGAGTTTAGGAGGTTAACTTACAACCAAGGAACCTGAGCTAGTTCCTTGAACCTCCATGGCTGTGAATCACTTGAATTTGAAGGGCTTGTGGTGTGGATTGACTGTCCAATACCTCCTCTTCTTGATTCTCTCCTTCTGGTCAAGGAGGCACTTCAAACCCCTCCTGTTCTCTTGCTGGTGGTGGTTTTTTTGGTCAGAAACAGAGGTTCAGCATGGCTGGCCAGAGAATGATTAGAACAGCTTAGCTTTAATGCTTCTTTAGTGACCTTTCTCCAAGAATGATTTCTTCCATGGATTATCTTCAGCATGGACCAGATGAGGTGGTTTGGTTTCTTCTTTGGATTCCTTGAATCTACTGAAGTCGCCATTTCCTTTGAGCTCTCCATCTTAGAGAGTTTGGACCAGTGGACAATAGAATGTACCAACTGGTTTTGCAAGAAACAGAGCTTGAAACTGAAACTTTGATGAAGCTTGCTGGACTGAGCTGAAGCTTTCTTGAGTTACAGATACTTGTATACTGTCTTATCTTGAGTTCTGGAGAGATTCTTCCCTCTTGGAAGACCTCTTGACCAGTGGATAAAGAGATGTAGCAGAAACTGTTTTGGAGACAGTTTTGAGAAGATGATGATTTGCAGAAGCTATGAAGGTTTCAGGAGCTTGGAAGCTCTGATACCATGTGAGAATAGACAGATTCTGGTGTGTGAGTGATGTAGTAACAGAGTGTGGTCGAAATTATAGAGAAGAGACTGATGAGAGTAAAGGAGAATCAAGGAGAATGCTGCTGGAGAACTAAGAGATTAAGAGTATTAGTGAGTATCTGAGAGAGATTAAGTGAGAGTGAGAATCACAGAGAGTATGGACGAGATTAAGAGAGTAAAGAGTGTGGGGAGAGTGAAGTAACAAGAGAATATTGAAGAGAGAGAGAACTCCCATCTGCCTTAGAGGTTTCACAATACACATGGGGTGGCTATATAGCCAGATTACAAATTGCAATAGAATAAATAAATATTAAAGTACAAATCTACTAAACAAATATTATTGTAGGGTTTCTGATGAAGCCAGGAGGATGCAGCCAAGGTGAATCTCGACCAGAGGGAGTAGATAGTGACAGGAGAGAGATGGGCACAGTCTGGTTGAGTGAAAGTGACAGGTCCAAACTGCTTTCTTCTTAGGCAGAACATGTGACTTTTATTCTTAATTAAATCTCCACTTGCCTCAGCTCTCTTCAACGGTCTGATGCTCCATTTAAACTTCAAATATGCTTCAGAATATTAATCTGGACGAGTTCCCACCTTCCTTGCTTTCCAAGTCAATCTAGGTTAAGTTTGGTTACTTGGAATCCAAGACTGTACGGACTGCCTTGTGTAGCAAGGTTGTACAGACCAAACTCTTTTCAGGTATCTATTCTTCTCTTTGTTTTCTTTATCTCTCAGATCAATGGACCACACTCAGCCATGCTTCTTTCTTCTCCATTCTAATAGTGACTTAGTTCACAAGACTGTATGAACCAGTCTCAACTTAGAGTATCCGGATCACTCCTTCTTCTTCTTCTTGTTTCTTTATTTCTTTGGATCATGAACCAGCTTCTTCTTCTGGTCATTCTCTTCTCTATCAGACCTTGACCAGACCACCTTATTATATGTTTATTTCTCTTGTCTTGTTTATCCAGAATTGTCTTTAAATAATGTTGTATTGTAACTCTTTGTAGACAAGAAATCAGAAACTCTTTTTCTTCATACTCTCTCTCTCTCTCACGTCCAGAATCCTCTCTCTCTCTTGTTCTTCAAAATGTTCTTCATAATCTTCAGTTAAACTCTCTCTGATTATCAAATTCTCACATCCCTAAAACCCTTGGTATCTCGCATAATGCATCTTATATTGTTGGCACTGCCATGAATGGAATAGATACTACTAGACCACTAGTAATAGATTCAGGTGCATCACATCATATGATTAGTGATTCAAACTTGATTACTAATATAAAACCAGCTCTAGGCAGTGTCATGATAGCTAATGGTGATAAGGTACCAATAAAAGGTGTAGGCGAATTGAAATTGTTTGATAAAGTGTCTAAGGCCTTCTATATGCCAACCTTTGCATCAAATCTCTTGTCAGTTAAAAAGGCCACCACTGATTTGAATTGTCATGTTACATTCACACCTAATGAAGTGTATTTTCAGGATATTGAGACCAGTAAGTTGCTAGGCAAAGGTAGAACCAAGGGAGACTTGTACTTGCTTGAGGACACAATGCTAGCTTCTGATTTATCTTGTGCTTTAAGTTCTGTTTCTGAATTACCTAAAGATGTAATATGGCATGCTAGACTAGGACACCCTCATTCTCGTGCCTTGAACATCATGTTGCCTAGTATTTATTTTAAAGTGACTGTGAGGCTTGTATTCTAGGAAAACATTGCAAGTCTGTGTTCCTAAATCAATGACCATATATGACAATTGCTTTGATTTAGTTCATTCTGATGTTTGGACAGCACCATGTGAATCTAGAGAACAACATAAATACTTTGTGACATTTATAGATGAAAAATCTACGTACACTGGGTTAACTTTGTTGAAATCCAAAGATAGGGTACTAGTGTGAGAATTAGATAATCAGAGAGAGTTTAATTGAAGATTATGAAGAACATTTTGAAGAACAAGAGAGAGAGAGGATTCTGGACGAGAGAGAGAGAGAGTATGAAGAAAATGAGTTTCTGATTTCTTGTCTACAAAGAGTTACAATACAACATTATTTAAAGACAATTCTGGATAAACAAGACAAGAGAAATAAACATATAATAAGGTGGTCTGGTCAAGGTCTGGGAAGAGTCAGGCTGGTGGACAGACTGGTCAACAGTCTGGACAGTGCAGTGGACAAGGCAGTGGTCCATGAAAGGGACAGGACACCAAATTCTGGAAGGCTTATCCTTAATCCTTTTTAATTCTTTTCTTTCCCAACTCTCTTTAAACTTGAACCAGACGAGATCCTTCTTCTTCTCCTTGTCTTCTAAGTTATTTGGGACCAGAAAGGTTGCTTGATCATCAAGGCTTGTACGGACAGACTTGTGTTCCATGTCTGTAAGGACCAAGTGATCTTGCAACCATCTGAACCATTTTTCCTTCTTGTCTTCTTATTGCTTCTTGTCAACACTCCCCCTCAAGCTTGAGCATATGGATTGATCAAGCTTGGAAACCATGAAGCATTCCCTCATTAAAACCTTAACTTGGAAAAAACCACTTGGGATAAAAACCAAGCTAAGGAAAAAGAGTTGAATACTTCATGGCAAGGAGATCAGTGACAAGCAAGGTCTATGAGTCCAAGCTTAGGATGAATGAACTCACAGACCTTGCTGCTGGCTGCCTTAGTGAATATATCAGCTAACTGATCCTCACTTCTAGTGTAGCATGGAAGAATGACTTGCTGCTCCACTGCTTGTCTAACCTTATGACAGTCCACTTCTATGTGCTTGGTCCTCTCATGAAAGACTGAGTTAGAGGCAATATGGATTGCTGCCTGGTTGTCACAGTGCATGGTCATTGGTGTAGTGATCTCTATACCCAAGTCCTTTAGCAGTCCCTTGATCCATATGAGTTCACTAGTTAGCTTCCTCATAGATAGGTACTCTGCCTCAGCACTTGAGCAAGACACCACCTTCTGCTTCTTGCTCTTCCATGAGACCAAATTTCCTCCAATAAAGGTTCAGTAGCCAGTGGTTGATCTCCTATCAACTCTGTCTCCAGCCCAATCAGCATCACAATATCCTACCACTTCAGTACTTGCATTGCAAGCCATCCATACACCTTGACCAGGAGCTTCTCTCACGTATCTCAAGATCCTCTCCACCATGTTCCAATGATGTACCTTAGGGCTTTGCATATGCTGACTGACTTGGTTCACAGCAAAGCATAGATCTGGTCGAGTAATGGTTAGGTATATGAGCTTGCCCACCATTCTTCTATACTTCTTGACATCTTCAAAGATAGTATCTTCATACTCCCCCTCTCGCAGAACTTTGTAGCCTTCTTCCAATGGAGTTTTGGCTTGTCTTCCTCCAAGGTTTCCTGCCTCATTTAAGAGATCAAGTGTGTACTTCCTTTGGGATAAGAAAAGGCCTTCTTTGGATCGACACATTTCAATCCCTAGGAAGTACTTTAACTCTCCCAAATCTTTTATATCAAATGTAGATTTGAGAAAAGCCTTGGTTGAGAGTATACCTTCCTTGTCACTGCCAGTAATGATAATGTCATCTACATAGATGAGAATGACAATAATCCCTTTCTTGCTGGTTAGTGTGAAGAGAGTATGATCAGCCTCTGATTTAACAAAACCTCTTCCATTGAGTGTAGTGCTTAGCTTGTGATATCAGGCCCTAGGAGATTGCTTCAGACCATAGATTGCCTTCTTTAGTCTCCATACATTTCCAGGCTTGACCATGTGTTCTAAACCAGGTGGTGGTCGCATGTATACTTCATCCTCTAGCTCTCCTTGTAAGAAGGCATTCTGACATCCATCTGCCATAGATCCCATCCTAAGTTCACTGCCACAGAGAGGAGTATTCTTATGGTATGGAGCTTGGCCACTGGAGCAAATGTGTCTAGATAATCTTCCCCATATACTTGAGTAAACCCTCTTGCAACCAGTCTAGTCTTCTTCCTTTCTGGTTTCCCATTTGCCAAGTATTTTATGGTAAATATGAGGCTTAGTGACTGCTCTCTTGCCCTTTGGTAACTCAGCTTCAAACCAGGTACCATTCTTCACCATAGCACCAATTTCATCACCAACTGAAGCTCTCCACTCTTCATCCTCCATGGCTTCTTCATAGGTTTTGGGAATATATTCCTGGTCCAGTTCAACAACAAATGCTTGGTGCTCTTCTGAATATTTTGCTAGGGAGCAAACAACATGTTAGAATGAGAGATTTAGAAGTATTTTTACTGCTGGAGAATGAAGAACATGAAGAACAAGAGAGAGAAAGAGAGAGAGAGAGGCATTTCGAAAATACAAAGAGAGAAGGAGAGAAATAATTTTCTTAACTGATATGGGATGCTTACAATAATGTTTTATAGACCCAAGAGGACTAAATAAGACAAGAAGAATAATATTAATCTATTCTGGTCTGAGCCAGAGAAAGGACAGCTCTTGAACTGCTCCCAAGCTTGGACCACACATGTGACTTTTATTTTAAACTAATCCCACTTGCCTCTGCTCTCTCTCAACGGTCTGGAGGCTCATTTGAATTCGAATCTGCCTCTGAGTATGAAGCTTGGCGAGTCCCACTGGTACCTTGCCTTCCAAGTCACTCAAGGTAAAGTTAGGTTACTTGGAAGTCAAGGTTGTACGGAATACCTTGTCCAACAAGGTTCTTCATACCAGCCTTATTTCTTCTTCTCTTTGTCTTCTTTATCTCTTTAGGTCAATACTCATCATCTTCATAACTTCTCCTTGTCATTTATTTATTCATGTCAACACTCCCCCTCAAGCTTGGACCATAGGGACTGGTCAAGCTTGGAAACCATGAAGCATTCCCTCATTAAAACCTTAGCTAGTAAAAAACACTTGGGATAAAAACCAAGCCAAGGAAAGAGTAGAACACTTCATGGCAAGAGGATCAGTGACTTGTGAGGTCTATGAGTCCAAGTTTGGAATGGATGAACTCACAGACTTTGGTGATGGTTGCCTTTGTGAAGATGTCAGCCAGTTGATCTTCACTTCTTGTGTAACAAGGTAGAATAATCTTCTGTTCCACAGCTTGCCTCACCTTATGAAAATCTACTTCAATGTGTTTAGTCCTCTCATGGAAGACTGAGTTGCTGGCAATGTGTATAGCAGCTTGACTATCACAGTGCATTGTGATTGGTGTTGTAGTTTCAATCCCCAAGTCTTTAAGCAGCCCCTTGATCCAAACCAACTCTCTTGTGAGCTTTCTCATAGCTCTATATTCTGCTTCAGCACTAGACAATGAAACTACTTTCTGCTTCTTGCTTTTCCAGGTTACCAAGTTCCCTCCAATGAAGGTACAATACCCAGTAGTTGATTTCCTATCAACTCTATCTCCTGACCAATCAGCATCACAATATCCAACAATTTCAGTGCTTCCATTGCAACCCATCCAGACACCTTGTCCTGGAGCTTCTCTTATATACCTCAGAATCGTCTCAACCATATTCCAATGATGAGCCTTAGGAGCTTGCATCTGTTGATTGACTTGATTCACAGCAAAGCAGATGTCTGGCCTTGTGATGGTTAGATAGATAAGCTTTCCAACCATTTTCCTGTACTTCTTGATGTCTTCAAATGGAGTATGTTCAAACTCCCCCTCTCGCAGCACTTTGTAGCCATCTTCAAGAGGAGTCTTGGCTGTTCTTCCTCCAAGGTTTCCTGCCTCACTCAGTAGGTCCATTGCATACTTCCTTTGGGACAGAAACAGTCCTTCTTTAGATCTGCACACTTCAATTCCAAGGAAAAACTTAAGCTCTCCAAGATCCTTAATGTCAAATACTGACTTTAGAAAAGCTTTGGTGGCCTGAATCCCCTCCATGTCGCTTCCAGTGATGATAATATCATCTACATATATCAAGATAACCACAATTCCTAGTGGACCAGTCAGTGTGAAGAGAGTATGATCAGCCTCTGATTTTCTGAACCCTTTCCCATTCAATGTGGTGCTTAACTTGTGGTACCAAGCTCTTGGTGATTGCTTCAGTCCATAGATAGCTTTCTTCAATCTGAGGACGTTTCCAGGCTTGACCATATGTTCTAGAACAGGAGGAGGGCGCATGTAGACTTCATCTTCTAGCTCTCCTTGAAGAAATGAATTCTTGACATCCCATCTGCCACAATTCCCACTCTAGGTTGGTTGCAAGAGACAGTATGATCCTGATAGTATGCAGCTTAGCCACTGGGGCAAAGGTCTCTACATAGTCTTCTCCATAAGTCTGAGTAAAGCCCCTTGCAACCAGCCTTGACTTGCGTCTCTCCACCCTTCCATCTGGTAAGAATTTAATTGTGAAGACCCACTTGCTTGTTACTGCTTTCTTTCCCTTTGGGAGTTCACTCTCATACCAAGTATCATTCTTGATCATGGCATTAGTTTCATCTCCCACAGAGTCTCTCCACTCCTCAAGTTCCATTGCTTCTTCAAAAGACCTTGGAATATAGCTTTGATCTAAACCAGTGATAAATGCTTGATGTTCTCTTGGATAATGGGCAAGAGAACATACTGCTTGGATAGGATGAGCTACTGCCTGACTGTTGAAGTAAACCCTTGTGTTCTTCCAGTTTGAGGGATCCTTCCTCAGCCTTGTGCTTCTCCTAAGTGGTTGAACTGCTTCAGGTTCTTCTTCTTCCTTATCAGATTCAGCTTCTTCATTCTGATGCACTGGTTCTCGTTGTACTTGGTACCTTTCATCCTGATCATGAGTTTCTTGTTGATTCCCCCCTTCAGGATCAGGATGTGTGGCTTCTACAGATTCATCGGCCCCATCTTCATTAACTACAACTTCTGGACCAGGTGCATTTTCAGGAGAATTCCTCCTTGTTTCCTGATTAGCCTGAGGCATACCAATACCAAGACTCTCAAATAAAATCCTAAGGTTTGTGGCTTTCTCTGATGCTTGTGATAAATCCTTCAAATCATCCCAACTCTTCTCCTCATAATATCCTTTTGTCTCCACAAACTTCACATCTATTGATATTAAAACCTTTCTTAATATTGGATCATAGCACTTATAACCCTTCTGCGTTGGAGAGTAGCCTATGAACATAGCTTTTGAGCTTTTAGCATCAAGCTTGTTCCTTTGCTCCCCTGGTATCAACACAAAACATAGGCACCCAAACACACGCAAGTAGTTCAAGGGTGGCTTGGTCTGGTTTAGGACTCAAAAGGGGACATGTCGTTGAGGACTTTAGTTGGAGTCCTATTGATCAGATAACTAGCAGACATCACAGCATCACTCCAGAATCTTTTGGAACATTGGTGTGAAACATCATTGATCTTGCTACCTCCATTAAGTGCATGTTCTTCCTCTCAGCAACTCCATTCTGTTGAGGAGTGTAAGGGCCGCTTGTCTGATGGATTATCCCATGCTGAGCCAGATATTGCTTGAATGCTTGACGTGTACTCTCCACCAATATCTGACCTCAGAATCTTCAGCTTGGCATTGAAATGGTTGGAGACATGGGTCTGAAAATTCTTGAAAGCCTCCAGCACCCTGTCCTTTGACTGAATCAGTGTCACCCATGTGTACTTGGACTTCTCATCAATGAAGGTGACAAAGTATTTGTGATTTTCTCTGGACATACAAGGCGCAGTCCATACATCAGAGTGAACCAGGTCAAAACACTTCTCATAGATAGTGCTAGACCTTGGAAAGACTGTCCTACAATGCTTCTCCAAGATGCAAGCTTCACAATCATCATTTTTAAACACCACGCCAGGGAGCATCAGATTTAAAGCTCTAGTATGAGGATGTCCCAATCTAGCATGCCATATGGTGCTCTCAACCCCAGTAGATGTACTGACCATGCAAAGAGAATGAGATGATTCAGATAACTTAGTCTTCTGAAGATGATATAATTCCTGATGGCTGTGACCTTTTCCAATTATCTTCCCTGTCTTCAGGTCTTGAAATTCAACTTCATCAGGTGTGAAGACAACTTGACAGCTCAGACCAACAGTAGCTCTTTTCACTGATAACAAGTTTGATGTAAACTGAGGCATATACAAGGAAGTAGATTCCCTATCAAACAACCTAAGGTTCCCTATCCCTTCTATCTTAACCTTATCACCATTTGCTATAATCACATTCCCTGAGGCAGGCTGGACATCACTAATCAAGTCCTGATGCAAACCTTCTGGTTTTGTCTCCCTGATTGATCTTGAGGGTGATTTGAAGAGACACTTTCTGCCTGGTATGATTGAGATTTTTAGAGATCTAAGAAGAAAAGTAACCAGAAAGAGATTAAGAACAGACTTAGAGAGGAAAGATTTGGGTTTAGACTCAACGAGAAGAGAGATTATGAGAGACTATGAAGAACATGTTTGGAGACTCGAAATATTAGAGAGAACTGTATGATTTATTCATCCACTCGGGGTATGCTTATATAGAGAGAGTTACAAGGGTTTTCATAAAGCAGAAGGTAAAAGATGTGGCTATGGTTGAGGAGGAGGCGCGCCTAATTCAAACCGAGGCTTCCTGGCCAAGCAAATGGTATCAGCATCTTTGACAAGATGCTGATCTTCCAGTCCATGCCATCCTGTCCACGC
>CAJHQP010007833.1:0-30106 GCA_905132765.1 Moricandia arvensis
AAAGCTAAAGAACTATGCAAAATCACAACATATCAACTGACCACAAGCAGCTTTTGGTTAATGGCTCCATAAAAATAATTCTCGAGATTTTGAATTTAAGAAGAATTGATAAACTATCGTTTTTGCGTTAAAAAAAGAAGAAGAATGATATACTCTATTAATTTGCAGATAAAAAGCATACTACTTTTAAATGTGCGCGTGTGGGTGGGGACATTCCTCTCTGGTCTCCATCATCGATTGTACACGTACATGAGTTCTATTCCAGCTAGCATAGTTCACAGATATCATCCTTTTTGTCACATCGACATTCATTTGCATTATGAATTTATGGGTCACGTCACTCTTTAAAATTATATCTAGGACTTAAAAAACTTGGACACGTATTCTAGTTTGGATTGATAATATTTCTCAACAACGTTTTAAATCTTGCTTGGTGCAATGATCCTGGCAAAGGTTAAAACTTAAAACTGATTAGAATAGTGAAACGATGAAAGACCTGACTAGAATATAAAACATTATTGATATAATGATAAGATGGACGACCAAGAAAAAAACGGAAAGGTGCTCAACTTGATACATCCCTTTTAAATTGAACGTAAGTCTCTCACATTTGTTGGCTCTTGTAGGACTTGTAGTCTTGTGCAATAATTTCATTTCCCTACGTAAGTATATTCTGAAACTAACAAATCAACCGACACATATCTTCCTTATATATCTAACACTATTATGAGTTATTCTAGTTTATTTACACGACCAGCAATCAATCGACAATGCAAACAATTGAATAAGTGGAAAAAATTTAAATATAATAACAAAAATATGTATTTATTGTATGTTTTATTAATATGTGTAAAAAACTAAAATATGCATTATATTATTAGAGCAAAGAAGTATATATATACATTATTTAAATTACTGAGGTGTGCGAACTCAAGGACCTAAGAGCATCTTTAGTGGTAAGAATTGTAAAAGTTTCTCACAGAAAAAAAAAATAATAATTGAATTATAAAGTTTGTAAAATCGTTTTAACCACTGGATATATGACAACTGTTAATGCAGTCTCTTCCCTCTCGGTGAAAGTACCCTCATAAAGAAACGTTTTTTGTTTCTTTCCTCCACCTGGCACTCTCTCTCTTCTCTTTCTTTATTTTATTGATTTTTATTCATTGAGAATCTACAAGAGAGCTTACCGCTGCGGGTGCCCTAATACATATACCTTTCTTTCATCCAAATTATATCGAAATCATTGATGTTTTTATTTATAACAAAACCCATAAAGATGCAACAACAAAGTAATAAACTTAATTACCTGAAAAGAGGAATCTTCCCTCACCCACTACCAAACAAGCATTCATGTCTGAGATATTGAACAATGAGATCGTGGTTAAGTTATATAGTAACTCTGCGTCCCTTTTCCGGTTTTCCCTAATCTTAATAATGACTCAACTTTTACTCTTTTCCGGTTTAAGTTATATAGTACTCTACGTCCCTCGTGTTTTTACTTTTCGGAAATTTTCAAAAATACCAGTTTTCTTCTACCACAATTCATTTTTACATTCATTAAAAAGACATTTTCAAAAATATCATTTTTTAAGGAACACATTCAAAATTTTAAATTTCTAAACCTACCCCACCTTACACCACCTTTTAACTATAAACCTTAAGTCTTAGATTAATTAACCCAAGAGTTATAGGTGTGTATTTTCTTCTTAAAAAATAAGGGTAAAAGTGATTAAAGTATTTTTGAAAAATGATACAAGAAAAATGATATTTTCTACAATTTCTCTTATTTTTCTTAGATGCTAGACCTAGTGCAAATATACAATAAACGCCTACAAAAATAAAAACGTTAATTTTATTTGAATTTTAAATACCCATTCCGTTTTATTAAAATTTCACTTTGATACTTTTCATAAAAAATAAAAAATGATTGAAATGCATTTACATTTTTATTAATTACACATATTCAATCTAATAGTATTGAGATAAATAAATTATTTATAAAATCAATATATTTGTAATTATACAAAATTGTATTGAAATTCTAAAATAATACTCATTTGTAATAGAAAAATGTTAAAATGATATTTAATATGAAACAAAGAAAATATATGTATCAGTTGAGCATTAATTAATTTCTTTTTTTCCATATAACAAATTTTCATATAACAAAATAATTTCTATAGATCAGTTTTTTTGTTTTACTCAAAGTTGCTATATATGGTCCATGTTCTTTAGTCTTTTAGTCATAAAATATAAATATCCCCCAGATAATATTTGCAAAGTAATTTTGACACATGTCCATTATATAATCATTTTTACTAAATAAATATGACATAACACACTAGAAAAATGACATGGTATATAGCTAAATGTGACCTGGATGATTATAGTTAATGTTGGCTTATATTTTTGGTAATTGTTTTAGAGTATGGTAGTAAAAATACATCTTCATTAAAGTAAATCTATTAGACATCAAATAATATAATAATATTTTATTTTTTGAAATATTATATATTTTATTTTGATAATTATATAATTTTACTACCAAAAATATATTCAATTTTCTTAAGATTTAAAAAAAAAATTATAAAATTTTAATCGTAATATCATTAATTATATATATCTATAAATTTTATAAAGACTTTATTTTTGGTAATTATACAACTTTTATATAATTTTTTTGGTTAATTTTGCACAAATTGATTAATATTTATCTAAAGAAAAAAGATAAAATCTATCTAAAATTATAATTTAAAAATATTTACATATTTATTTTTAAATAAAATTTAAAATAAAAAAATTGTTTAATTTATCTAAATTTTATGTTCAACTAAATCAAAATTTATTTTAAAATATTAGTTAGAAAATAATAAAATTTAAAATAATAATAAAGTTTTTAAAGATAATTTAAATTTAAATTTTTATTGCATATAGGAGAACACCCAGTTTTGCTGTATTCAAATTTCGTGGTAATTAATGGAATCGTCCTTGAAACAACTTTTAAAACATAGTTGGTCATTGTCCAAAAAAAAAATAGTTGGTCAAAAAAAAAAATTAAAAGGCACCATCTCTCTTTGACTCGTTTTCTATGGTAAATCTATCTAGTCTCTCTCTCTCTCTCACTAACTCAGAACATGGTGATGCCCTTTAGGTGCCTATATAAACAATGCCACACACAACTCTTTAGACTCAAACCAGTGAACCTTAACCATCTCTCTTTCTCTTACTCTCAACTATTATTGGTTCTGTTGGAAACAGAGAAAAAAGAAGATGGGTATAGTGATAATGATTTTTTTTATTCTTCTGATCATTGTATGCATCTGTTCTGCTCTTCTCCGATGGAACCATATGCGTTACTCCAAGAAAGGTCTCCCTCCCGGAACCATGGGCTGGCCAGTTTTTGGTGAAACCACAGAGTTTCTCAAACAAGGGCCAGATTTCATGAAGAACCAGAGACTCAGGTACATCAAGTCTTTTTTTGCTCGTGTGCCATGTTGGTTCTTGGTTCTTGGTTCTTGGTTCGGCCTAATAAAATCTTTTTTATTTTATTTTGTGGATCAAATCAAGATATGGGAGTTTCTTCAAATCTCACATTCTTGGCTGCCCCTACAATAGTCTCCAATGGACGCAGAACTCAACAGATACATTCTAATGAACGAATCAAAAGGACTGTCGCTGGTTATCCACAATCTATGCCTCGATATCCTTGGGACATGCAACATAGCGGCCGTTCATGGGCCGAGCCACCGGCTCATGAGAGGCTCATTGCTCTCTCTAATAAGCCCGGCTATGATGAGTGACCATCTATTGCCTAAGATTGATGATTTCATGAGAAGCTATCTTTGTGGTTGGGATGAGCTCGAGACAGTTGATATTCAAGAAAAGACCAAACATGTACGTTCTTGCCTTACTCTCTCTCTTACTTATTTCTTTGTTTTTAGACATTGAATCTGAATCTCTGGTTTATTCCTTTAAGTGTTTTTAATATGTCAGAAATTTATTAGTTTGATAGAGAAATTACTGTTGACAAAAAAATTGATAAAGAAATTACTACTTACTGGTTTTTTTAAACTGTAATTAGAGGACTTTTTAATTGACTGATCTATAACATTATGATATTTTACTTGATTAAATGTACCGTTTAAAAAAATGTTTTGGAAAAATTTGTTTCACAATGATATTTTAGCTTCAATTGGTAACCACATTTTAGAAAAAGATAATGGTGAATTTCTTATTCCTCAATTGTTAAACCATTGAGGTTGAATATTTTGTCAGATTACAGACATATAGATCCTACTCTATTCCTCTAATTAGCTTATAGAAAAATTATGAAGAAAAAAATCCTTCTCTGACAAACTGAAGAAATTCATATATTTTTATTTATTCAATTCCTCAACTGAATTTTTATTTATTCAATTCCTCAACTGAATTTTTATTTATTGTTCTCTTTGTCTTTCCGTTCACTTAAATGGTTACCAATTGAAGCTTTTGTATTTTTTTTACAATTTAATACTTCAAAATTATAAATTTCAAGAAAATTAATTACTTTTATTAAATTATTATTTTTATATAAAATAGATAATAACGCAAAATGATAAATTTATGATACAAATTTATCCAAACAAATGAAAAAAAATCATTTTTTGTGGAACAGAGTATGAATTATTTTCATTGTTTGTGTAAAAATAAAATATTATGTTTACTCATTTTTGTTGTTGTTGTGCAGATGGCATTTTTATCTTCATTGTCACAAATAGCAGAGACTTTGAATAAACCTGAGGTTGAAGAATATAGAACAGAGTTCTTCAAGCTTGTTATTGGGACTCTTTCTGTGCCACTCAATCTCCCAGGAACAAATTATCGATTCGGAATCCAAGTAAGTTACTAGAATCTCTACATCAAAAAAAAGAAGGTGAAAAATAAATTTATATTGACGTTTTTTCTGTGTGCTTTCTAGGCAAGAAACAATATCGATAGGTTATTGACAAAGCTGATGCAAGAACGAAGAGAGACAGGAGAAACCTTCACTGACATGTTAGGTTACTTGATGAAGAAGGAAGATAACCGATACTTGTTATCTGATAAGGAGATAAGAGATCAAGTAGTAACGATCTTGTATTCGGGTTATGAGACTGTCTCTACAACTTCCATGATGGCTCTTAAGTATCTTCATGATCATCCTAGAGCTCTTGAAGAACTCAGAGTATGTTTTTTAAGAAACATTAAACCGGTTTTTAGGGTTTTTACGGTTTTATCTGGTTCGGTTATTGATTCTTGGTTTTGGATTGCAGAGAGAACATTTGGCTATAAGAGATAGAAAGCGACCTGACGAACCGCTCAATCTTGACGATATAAAATCGATGAAATTCACTCGAGCTGTTAGTATTCTGGTACACAAATTAAATTATTAATATTTACTAGAGATTTCCCCGGGCTACGCCCGGGTTTTTTCCCTATATTATAAATTACGTATTGTTTTTCTGATTGAAAATTTTAAATTATTAAAATTCAAAAAAAGTTTATTTCAGTATCAAAGTACGTATAAATTGGTACATAAATTGAATAAAAATAAATTAAAATATTAGTTAAAATTCAATTTTATGATATCACTTGATTCTTTTTCTTCACACTTTTGCTATTACTATATTACGATATAGTACATCATATAAGAACTAACCAAAATTGTACAGAAAAATAGATAAATGTTTGAAGAAAAACTCTGAAAAGAAGAATTTTAAAAAAGAATTTAAAAGATAATAGAAATAGATCTACATTGTGTGCAGATCAGCGAGAAGCAGTGAAGGACATATTGACAACTGAATAAAAAATGAATAATATTAAATTTATTTATATATTAATTGAAATTAAGATTCCAATCATCCATAATAATTCGCTGCTAATCATTATTTGTTTCTTATAAGTTGTATTAAGGCAGAAAACATTTTTTTTGCTATTGTTTTTGGGTGTAACCGTTAAATATGTTTAGGAATTGATGAAAAAAAAATAATAGAATAATGTGCAAAAAAATAAAATAAAGATCAATTGCTTAATTTTTCATCATGCAAAAAGTCTCTTTATTATTTTATCTATTTATTAGTATAATTGACGAAATGACTATTTCATTCGATTCAACCTAAATATAGGGAAAAAGATTTTCAAACTGATTGAATAAATCATTTCAATGAATATTTCAAATATTTGTAGTTTAGCTGTAGCTTCTTATTTTCACAGTTCAAACAAAACTATACTTGTACAAATGCTATATTCTTTTTTATCAATTAAAAATTGAGGTAAGTTATAAATATTTAATAATTGATATTGACACAAACGTAGCTGTATTATGGAAAAAAATAAAACATACATATTCTATATTGTTAGTTTATTACATTTTGTAATATTGTTAATTTATAGTCGATGGGAAATATTTGAAAACTACTTTAAAAGTCTCATTAAAGTTGTCGTCTTCTACAGTTCATGTTAATAAATGTTAAACGTTTCTTTAAGTACCTCAATAAAACTTTCAGTTTCATCAAGGACTTCTTCTTCTTCATAGCAAGTTTCATCAAGTCTTTTTTTTTTGTGAACTCTCTTCGGAGATAGTCTTCGTAACTAAAATTTCGAGAAAAAATGATGTTTCCATGTTTACAAAAAAACTTTCACCATTAGATCTCTTACCAGAGCTTCTCTGCAAGGTTATACCTAATTAACAAAAAAATATATAAATTAGTCTTATATAAATGATGTTAAAACTCTAGCAAAATATATAAATTCCATAAAATGGAAAGTAAAATTTACTTGGGTAGAAGACGGTACGGAGGTAGCTTAACCACATAAAAAAATCATGTGATCGAGCAAAATATTCACCATTCATGAGTCGGAAGACATTAAGTGCTTGCGTCAACATAAGTAAACTCAACAAAGCCATAGTCCACATGCTTACCCTCGGGGTTTACAATAAGTCGAAACACTAACAACTTCTCAACATAACTAAAAGTAATTGATGCTATAAAAAAAGTCAAGTGATAAAGGCTCAAGTAATCCAAAATATCAGGCAATGGAGAACAATTGTACTCTTACATATGAAATAATTTAGTCTAAGGAGAGAGATTGGAAACAAATAGAAACATTCTGCATTTAACAGTCAAGTGTGTTAGGACAACATGACCCGATTTTGAGATTTAAGGGAATCCTATAGATTTATGAAAGATTTGATTGATTTTAATATGGGGCCCACAAAACCCAACCAATTTTATGTATTTAAGCCCGATCGATTTTCTTGAAGCCCATGACAACCATGGCAGAAAGAGACATTGTGATTGGTTGAATTAAAGTGATGACGTGGACAGCCTCATATGCTCTCATATTAAACTTTTATTATAGTATAGATTATTCTTGATTTTGACATTGTGGTTTAATATTCTTTTGACCATCTTTTAGGTGATCTTTGAGACATCAAGATTGGCCAACGGTAGTTAATGTGTCTTGAGAAAAACTACTCACGACTTGGAACTCAACGGTAAGAAACTATTATAAATTTGATTTTAGTTAATTTATTCATTCATAGTTATTTTTTGGGTATTTTTTGTGATTTAAAAGAGAGAAAAATAAGTTGGGCATGGTGACGTTCAATAGCATCATTATTTACAAGATAACCAATGAATCCAGCCAAGAATCATCTCCCCGTGACCCTCCATGATTTTTTCAATTATTTTTATTTTACAATCTTGACAAAAATTATTGTATATGTATTAATAGGTGGTTTTTGAAAATAATTACAGGGTATTTAATCCCAAAAGGTTGGGAGAATTTACGTGTACACAAGAGAGAGTCAACTATGATACATCTCTGTATGAAGATCAATGATCTTTAACCCATGGAGATGGATGGTTAGTATTTGCAATACTCTGTTGGTTTTTTGGGGTGGTGCTCTTGTGTTTTTGTTGTTTGGAAACATCTGGCTCACGCAGGAAGGTCTCTTTGGGCTATTTAAAATATCAGGATAAAAATTGGAATCAAGAGCTATTTCTTACTCTTTGGAGGTGGGGAGTAAGACATTGCCTGGAAAGGAACTAGGAATCTCTGAAGTCTCTAGCTTTATACCACTACTTGTTACGAAATACAAGTATGCTTTTTTTTTTTTGAAAAAGAAAATATACACTACTTTAATGTGCAAAGATCTAATCTGATTTGGTTTTATTGTTGTCTTTGCGATTGGTTGATTTGAGATTCTAATGTTCTCTTTTCTTGTGCAGGATGGGGAGGAGAAAGGAGGAGAAGAAATGATGGTGTTTCAAAGAGGTTCTCTGCACCAAAAAGGATACCATCTTAGGGTTTCACCTTACTGACTTTCTTTTGTCCTGAATATTAAAATTATGAATATAAAAATCAAGTAGGGGATGACAAAAAACTCAAGTTTTTTTGTTAGGGTTAGGCTTAGCTAACTTATTTTTATCTCTCAAGATCTTAGAGGAGATGGATTATGTACAGAGGAATATAGAAGAAGTTAATAGAAAATAATATATTCTAAAATGTTGAGGTCAGTTTTGTTCCAATAACAATATACTTTTTCTGATGTTTATCAAGTGTCTTCTTTTTCAAACTGAAAGTGATATATTCGTGGAACGATATCATGATGGTATATGATCGAGTCACTTTAAAAGTAACAGAGATATACATCTGTTTGAACAAAGAAGAACGTAACAAAACTATTGACAATGTGATACATATAATTTAATCATTTATGATATGATCAGGGGAAAACAATATAGGGCTTAACTTTCATAATCAAACATATCAGATGACTATTAGTTTATGCACTTGATTGAGCCCAGCGGACTTATTGACACAAGTATAGCGTAAAAAACCACCAACCCAAATGAGAATATCACATAAGACAGCCCAACTCACGATTTAAAGTCAATCCATTTAGGTGATGGAGAGTTGTAAAAAAAGAGCCCACAACCCAAATTAGTAGTTTAGTACATCACACAAAAATAAAGATTTTCTTAAATAATTATATTTCATTCAAACCAAGAATTTAGATTCAATTACAAGCTTCATTAGAACAAAATAACCCAAGTCAATATATTATAACCCTATCTTGGGTTGCAGTTTGAGAATCTCAAGTAGTATGATATTGATTTGGTGGCAAACTTCAGTGCCAAACTCAGTTCTGTGACACATGAAGCATTTGTACTTGTTTGTTTGATTTTAAACCCAACAAATTCTACCCATTTTGTTTTAAAAAATCTAATGATGACCAAGAGAAAGTTGAAGTTTTCTTCTTTTTATTTATATCAAATTTTTTATATTATCTCTAGGAGTAGATAGCTGCCGAGGAACGTCTTGAAATTTTTAAATCGTCACGTTGATGAAGTGCTAGATCGAAAAGGAGGTTACTCTTACCGACAGGAGGTCGAGAAACTGAGCAGTACACACTCCAAAGCCGTCCCGAACCATGCAGAACCGAGTTGATTTCACCGCACAACCTGGTCCAGACGTCTCCATAATAACCTGCATAATCCTACATCGATTTCTAAATGCATGGAAATATTGTCAAATTGAAAGAAAAAACGAAATACCGCGAGTCTTGCATTAGTCATTCACACTAATCTAATAATATATGTATGCATACATTCTCTGTTTTTTAAATTGTTCGTACACTTCAATAATTGAGACACTAGACTGAATATTTTATACTTATTTCTCTTAGACGTTACACATTAGCTGGTTAGTTTTAAAAACTTCTATCAATGGAGCTTACACCTCATTCCACCCTCCAATGCCATAATTTATTTCTAGTAAAAACGTACTTTCAATTTCCTTACTGTAACGACCCCATTATCTTAGTGGGTTTGGTTTGCTCCACTTATCAATTATTTCCACTAAACCTATGACATCTACTTATAATAATTTGATCGTGTGTTTTATAAGCAAAGAAAAGAAAAGCATTAATCATTTTTTTATTCATGAGGACCAGCCGGCTCTATCACTCACTACCTTTATCTCCCTCATTCCTTTTTCACTGGCCATTCTTCTTATTTTATGTTGCTGGCCAGCTCCTCTTGCTTACGCCACCAACCGTGATGCACACCTCTCTTTCTCCAATCATATCTCTCTCTCTCACCTTCTTCCTTCTCCAGTTTCGCTCTCTCTTCCTCTCCACCCGGTAGTTTTTCTTATCTCCTCTCCTCACCATCTTTCAATCTCTCGTCTTTGATGGCGATCAAAGGAGGAGTGCCGTCAACGTCACCAAACCACCACCGCATCCGTGGTAGCTGCTGTCACTCCAAACCATCTTTTGCCTTGTTGGTGTTGTGTAGCAGAACTGAGACATGGAGGAGATGACTAACATCGGAGCTGCCCGCATCTCATCGCTTGTGTCACCGCCCTTCACCACCACCGTCACGGATCCACACGACCATCAACTGTGACTCGCCGGAGATGCATCCTTTTCACTGGAGACGTTGCTGTGTTGTTGGAGATGGTGTTGTGTCCTTAACTAAGGAGAAACGTGAGATTAGGGTATGCTTTACCTCTTGCTTGCCGCACCAAGCTTACCTTCTTCCATTATAGTTATCCCTTGTCACCCTTCTTTCAAACCGTGAGCTCAATGCGTATGTTTCAGTTTCCTTCTTATTATTTCTTTTATATGAGTAATCATTGACCCTAGATTTATATATTTTATTATTATATCTATTGTTTTGTGTGTAATTTCCGATTTGGTGTACCATGGCGAAAAGTCGAGATCAAACGGTGAATCCTAGTGTCCTTGGTGATCAAGTCATCTTATCTTTTCCAGTCTTCTTTTGGTTCTCGTATGGCTAAGGGTGAGGTCTATTCCGTAATCCCGAACCAGTATTAGAATTCGTCCTATTGTCGTTTAGTTTCGAAACATGTTCCGTCTGATTGAAATCGAGTCTTGCGTGGTAGTTAGTTCATTCATTGCGAACCGGAACTAGGGTCTAGAGATTCAACTATTGATATGATTGTGTGATGTTAAGCGATGGTACATATATATATGTATTCTAGATATATATTCGTAGGGACTATGTGATAAGGTCGTGGGATCGACTCACTAACAACTCCCGTGGTACGAGAAATTCACGGGCCACCTTGTGGTACGAGAAATTCACAGGGGCCACCAACCCAACTGTGGTACGAGAAATTCACAGACCTGTGGTACCGAGAAATTCACAGGGGGTTGGGCGTTGGGGGTTGGGGGATACACGAGACGTAGTTCTGTACTGTGTGGTGGGCGAGGTTCAGCAGACGTAATTCTGGACTACCCGACGCGTATTGTTTGGCAGCGCCATGCAAAGACGTTTGCATTCGACGCCATTTGGTGTAAAGGTGAATGGTACAGAGACGTAATTCTGTACTATCATCGCATAGAGGGTATTCGCAGATATATCCATAGAGGAGAATGCCGGGCATATGGCCTTATCTATGTGCTATACATAGCATTGGTTGTTTCGTGTGATTGTCCCTAGACATCGTGCTTTGTTCATCCGTAGTGCTAACTTCCATAGTGGGAGTTCTTTACCCAAGTCAGTGGTTTGCCGTGTCTAGCCATCCCATACCTCACTGCAGTGACTCCCCTGTTGCTCACCCTCTTTCTGTTCCACTTTCAGGTGATACTGACGATCAGGATTGATCATATCGGGACTGGTGCATTTGGGACTTGTTTCTTCGCTTTATTTCAGACTTATTTAAAAATATTATCGACACTTTCCGCGAGTTTTATGTAATTTGGATTTAAGATATTTGGATTTTTATTTATAATTAATTATGATGGTATTTTCAGACAATTAAATATTATTATTATATTATTACGGTGAGATGCGGGTCTCACACATTTTGGTATCAGAGCGGGTTCTGTCCCGGCTCCGACCCGGGATGGCGATTCGTGGAGACCCGGTTACATCGATTTTTGAATCGATTTTAAAATGATTTTCAAAAAATGTTTTTGGGAAATTGGGTATTTAAAAAAAAAATGACACTTCGAGGCTTATCGAGTTAGTCGTTAACATTTCTATTATTATTATTATTTTTATTGCATGAGAAGACCTTTTTTTTTTTTTTTTTTTTTTGTTTCTCATCTCGTGTTCTTCTTTTCTTCGACACCGCTGAAGTTCTTCTGAGTTTCTTCTTAGAATTCGGGACGAATTCCGGTTAAGTGGGGAAGAATTGTAACGACCCCATTATCTTAGTGGGTTTGGTTTGCTCCACTTATCAATTATTTCCACTAAACCTATGACATCTACTTATAATAATTTGATCGTGTGTTTTATAAGCAAAGAAAAGAAAAGCATTAATCATTTTTTTATTCATGAGGACCAGCCGCCTCTATCACTCACTACCTTTATCTCCCTCATTCCTTTTTCACTGGCCATTCTTCTTATTTTATGTTGCTGGCCAGCTCCTCTTGCTTACGCCACCAACCGTGATGCACCACCTCTCTTTCTCCAATCATATCTCTCTCTCTCCACCTTCTTCCTTCCTCCAGTTTCGCTCTCTCTTCCTCTCCACCCGTGTAGTTTTTCTTATCTCCTCTCCTCACCATCTTTCAATCTCTCGTCTTTGATGGCGATCAAAGGAGGAGTGCCGTCAACGTCACCAACCACCACCGCATCCGTGGTAGCTGCTGTCACTCAAACCATCTTTTGCCCTTGTTGGTGTTGTGTAGCAGAACTGAGACATGGAGGAGATGACTAACATCGGAGCTGCCGCATCTCATCGCTTATGTCACCGCCCTTCACCACCACCGTCACGGATCCACACGACCATCAACTGTGACTCGCCGGAGATGCATCCCTTTTCACTGGAGACGTTGCTGTGTTGTTGGAGATGGTGTTGTGTCCTTAACTAAGGAGAAACGTGAGATTAGGGTATGCTTTACCTCTTGCTTGCGCACCAAGCTTACCTTCTTCCATTATAGTTATCCCTTGTCACCTTCTTTTCAAACCGTGAGCTCATGCGTATGGTTTCAGTTTCCTTCTTATTATTTCTTTTATATGAAGTAATCATTGACCCTAGATTTATATATTTATTATTATATCTATTGTTTTGTGTGTAATTTCCGATTTGGTGTACCATGGCGAAAAGTCGAGATCAACGGTGAATCCCTAGTGTCCTTGGTGATCAAGTCATCTTATCTTTTCCAGTCTTCTTTTGGTTCTCGTATGGCTAAGGTGAGGGTCTATTCCGTAAATCCCGAACCAGTATTAGAATTCGTCCTATTGTCGTTTAGTTTCGAAACATGTTCCGTCTGATTGAAATCGAGTCTTGCGTGGTAGTTAGTTCATTCATTGCGAACCGGAACTAGGGGTCTAGAGGATTCAACTATGATATGATTGTGTCATGTTAAGCGATGGTACATATATATATGTATTTAGATATATATTCGTAGGGACTATGTGATACAGGTCGTGGGATCGACTCACTAACAATCCCCGTGGTACGAGAAATTCACGGCCACCTGTGGGTACGAGAAATTCACAGGGGACCACAACCCAACTGTGGTACGAGAAATTCACAGACCTGTGGTACGAGAAATTCACAGGGGGTTGGGGTTGGGGTTGGGGGTACAGAGACGTAGTTCTGTACTGTGTGGTGGGCGAGGTTCAGAGACGTAATTCTGGACTACCGACGCGTATTGTTTGGAGCGCCATGCAAAGACGTTTGCATTCGACGCATTTGGTGTAAAGGTGATGGTACAGAGACGTAATTCTGTACTATCATCGCATAGAGGTATTCGAGATATATCCATAGAGGAGAATGCGGGGCATATGGCTTATCTATGTGCTATCATAGCATTGGTTGTTTCGTGTGATGTCCTAGACATCGTGTTTTGTTCATGTTAGTGCTAAACTTCCATAGTGGGAGTTCTTTTACCAAGTCAGTGGTTTGCGTGTCTAGCATCCCATACCTCACTGAGTGACTCCCCTGTTGCTCACCCCTCCTTTTGTTCCACTTTCAGGTGATACTGACGATCAGGGTTGATCATATCGGACTGGTGCATTTGGGATTGTTCTTCGCTTTATTTCAGACTTATTTAAAAATATTATCGACACTTCCGCGAGTTTTTATGTAATATTCTGGATTAAGATATTTGGATTTTTATTTATAATTATTATGATGGTATTTCAGACAATTAAATATTATTTTATATTATTACGTGAGATGCGGGTCTCACACTTACTTTATACTATATTTAATTACGTTGTGGTCCTTATCTTTCATGTGTAGAAAATGATCGAAACATCCTTCAATGTATGAGGCTCTCCAAAGTCAAAACAATGATTTGGGGCTTATTACTTCATAGCATTCACATTTAATGATATGTGTTTTTTCTTGATTATACCTACTACAAAGGTCGGGTTTCGATGGGCTGAACGAAGAAGCTCTGTTGTGGAATTGAAGAATGATGTGAGACGGTAAGCTGGACTGTGTAACGTCGTTTATGTTTTAGAAGGCCATCCATAAAAAAATGAAGTTACGAATAACAATACGAGAAAATGATTTATAACTATTATCTGATTTCTATGCAAATAAATTGTGGACCAAAAGACCAGAAATTTAAGAATATAAATAAACAAGTTCTATCTTTGATACAATGCTACATGATGGGTCCATCACTATGTATCATGATACTTTCTAGAAGCTTTTTTGAATCTTAAAAATGAATTTTAAACTTTTAGCTATTTTTATTTTAATTAAATATAGAAGTATTTGTATTCAAGAGACATACTTCAATAACTTTGTCAATATGACTTTGCAATGGTTTGCCAACCTATATATATATATATGTGCAGGTAAAACCTAAAGTGCTTAATTTTCTTGAATTATTGTTGAGCATATATGCTATAGTTGAAAAAATTGTTGTCCATACGTGTATAGTCTTTGTCAAAAAGTTATTTTAAAGATGATCCTGGTTTCAGAAGTTTTGTCTTTGATGGTTATCTAATACCATCCGCTTTAATTTTACTTCCAAAATTAAAGTGAAAGCTCCATGAAAAACCTTTCTAATTATACTTTATTATAGAAATATCCAAAATCCACAGTTAAGATTACAAAGTAATTGTTAAAATTCATAAAGTTCTGATTTTAACCAATAATGAAACATCATCTTTAAAATTTCAATGAGCTAGGGGAAGTTGCAATCTCTAAGATAAAACGATTATTAAAAAAAACTAGAGTTCTTACCTTGAAAAATAAGGTTTAATCGGTTTAAACCAATTCAGAAAACCCTAACATTGCCATAAATGTTGATACGTATGGCCGAAAGGCCTCATGAATACAAGGTGAGTCATCGCCATTCTTTATTGTATGGAAGGAATTTTCTGATTTTCCTATTGCCCGAAATAGTATGCACCCATTATTTCAAGCACAATTATATATTTTTTAAGTTATCAATAACTAATGAAGAATTACTCTTAAAGCATGGTTCTTTTCATTATTTATTACCTAGGTGTTGAGATTTCACTGGCTCAAAATTCTTTTTAACAATAAAGACAACCCACTGGTATTTTTTATAATATATATTTTCCACAAGAACTGGATCCAGAACAAAGTTATGCTTATGTGATGATGGTAAAAAAGTGTCCAAAGACAAAACATTGTTGTTCAGGAATATTTTTTATAGTGATGACGAATAAATTTATGGTACGGATCTATGTGTGGATTTGGTAATAAGGTACTGTAAAATCCTAATTGGGTAAGAAAGATAATGAACTGGTTCTCATGGTGTCAACACTTGTTCGAAGAATAGTGGCTTGCCAAGATTATTTCCGTGATTAAAGAACTGAACTAAAATTTAAATAATTTAGGCTAATGATAGACTATAAAGTCACATATGCTACCGGTTTAACTATAGGGTCTTTAACTAAAGTAAATGAAATAAAATGTATAGAATAATACCGCCACAAAAAAGGAAGAAGATGTTCTTAAAAAACTTAGATACATATAATACATATATATATATACACGCACATGTTCAACCACATCCATGAACATAGTGGACCAACCAAACTAAGCACATATTCTTACAATCACATATATACAAATAATTTGTAATATTGGTTTGTGTGAAAGAGTCTCTGATAATTAATTAAATAGGTATGCTTGATTGGGAAGTTGATCAAGTCCATCATGGAAACCATGATCATGATCTTTATCAGGAACAACAGCAGCAACAAGGATGTAGAAAGGGACCATGGACACCTGAAGAAGACAAGCTTCTTGTCGAGTATGTTACTTCTAATGGGGAAGGAAGATGGAGCTCTGTTGCTAAGTCTGCAGGTAAGCTATTCTGATTTGATCATGGCTACATATATATTTGCTTCTATATGTATATATGTATGTACATGTTACACATGACACATCCAATATTAGTTTTTTTTTTTTTTGCTGAATTCCGCTTCATCGTTGCTATATCATAAGCTTAAAGACATATTAGTAAGGGAATCTATATTGTATTGTTCCATTGATATCAATCTCATTTCTTATTGAATATTTTCTTTTAATGAAAGCTACTCAGAGTAGATTTAATTAACAGAATTAGTACAGTTACTTAATATGCATGCTTTTGTGACGATTAATAAAGACAAGTTGGGAGATCACATATATGGGGTATAGTTAAGTTAATGAAGTTCCTGATAATAGATGTCATTCTTGTTTTTTTTTTGTCAACGATGTCATTCTTGTTTCTTTCATTTTATAGTTAAAAATAGGGAAAAGCCATGGTGGAATAAACTTTAAGGGCTTATTTTTGTTGAAAATCAAAAGATGATCTCATGATTCCTTGTTTTGTAGAGTTGACTTTGATAATTTTGGGAACATTTCTCCATATATATTCTTTTTAGTGGAACATTTTGGTCGATAAAATGTTAAAATAGGAAAGTTCATATACTATATCTTATTATAAAGATAAAGATCATCAAGTTGCAATAAACCTGTACATTTTCATGTTTTGTCAAATCCATTCTCAGTGCTCTTTTCAATAGTTTGTGTGTTGTCATGGAACTGAAAATTAGGGTTGAATAGAAGTGGCAAAAGCTGTAGACTAAGGTGGGTGAACTACTTGAGGCCAGGGCTTAAGAGAGGAGAAATCACTCCTCAAGAAGAAGGAATCATCCTTGAACTTCTCTCCCTTTGGGGTAACAAGTAAGCTACCAAATTTATTTATTTATTTTAATTTTGAAATTTCAAATTAAAAGCCAGACGCTAATATTAAACCTAGCATACTAGTAATCTGACAATATGTTTGATATACAATAATATATTTTTAACTCACAATAATATGCATGATTCACCATTGCTTGATATCCTCTTTATTATCTTACATTTGTAGTTGTCGTACATTAACTTTATATGCGGATCCAAACAATCATGGGCATGCATTTACATATAATTTCACAATATATATATATGTAGGTGGTCTACCAATTGGCAAGATATTTACCCTGGACGAACCGATAATGAAATCAAGAACTATTGGAGAACTCATTACAAGAAGAAAGATAAATCTTTTTCAAAGCAAGACAAAGTTAAAAGATCCCGAAAACAACTAAGTCTACAATCTCGACCACAACAGGAACCGCAACCGCATAATCAACCATCTCAGCTTGCATCTCAAGACCACATGAATCTAGACAACCAGCAAAACATTGCTTCCTCTTTTTCTTACCGAACTAGTGTCACTAGTGACCAATTTCATATGCCTCAAAGTGTTAGAGCAACCTCAAGCGACCACTCCATGATCGATGAAGGTAACTTTTGGAGTCTAGACGATGAAGATCCACACCGTATTGGTGGTGGCTGGGAACAGAGAACAGCTGCTGATATTGCTGAGATGTTTCTCGGCGACAGAACTGAGGCTCCGCCGTGTGGACCAGGGGAGTATAATTATAATGGATTTTACACGGGTGGCTATTTTTAATTAGCATGCACGGAAATATGAAGAAAGTTGTGTCTCGTATATCTATACTATACTAAAAGGACGATATAAGCACCATCTAGCCTGTCCACGTCTGCAAATTAATTCAACCAATAACATTCAGCCATTTCATTTATTTTGCCAGCACATTCATAAAAATATCTGAACTCTAATCATATGCTCTTCCCTCACCGGCAAACAAATCGCCACCTTATGTTACAATTTAGGAACGATAAAGTATTGAACCCTCTTCAGCTTCTCCTCTCTTCCCAATCTAGCAATATAAACCAACGAACATCAACCATGAGATTGATTCTTTACAACGGCTCGATCTCTATGTCCCATTTTGTCCCTCTCTTCCTGATAACTTAATGCCTACTGCCTACCATCGCCGGACCCAGTTCATCATCTCACGCTCCTATCCAGATCGGATAACGGAGGTCCTAGCTCCCTCAAAGTCAACACTCCTCGAAAGTGGAAGTTAAGATCTGATTCTGCCGCGGAGGTTGCAGAGACGGCGGTTTTCCCTGTGATTTTGCTCTCTACGCCGATGAAATGGAAATCAGCTTTACATTGTGCTGTTTCAATCCCCAAATGCCTATGGTGGTAATATATGAGCTCTTTAAATTAATACAGTTGGTGTTATTTTTTTGAGAACAATGTTCTTACTGGATATATCATTATCTCCTCGATGTTGTAATGATCTTTTTGGAATATATAATGATTTCTTACTGATTATCCGGTAGCAGGAGGTCAAGGAAAAATACAATGGAATCCTGTTAAGAGCAGCCGTGTAAAACCAACTTGATTGATTCGATGTTTTAGCAAAGTGGAAGGTAACCTGGTACACAAGTAAATACTTTCATAGACTGTATACTTAGCCGAGTAGAATTGTGCTTTACCATCATGTATATGCTTCGTCATTTTTTATCTCCTGAAATATTATCATATAGTATTTTTTTGTTGAGAAAATTCATCCGTTTAATATAAAGGTCTACTGGGTTTTAGTTAAGAGAAAAGTTATTATAGTGATATATCACTCTCTATGTGCAAGGTGATTAAACCAAGCTTCATAATATAAGCTTAAGTTTGAGAGAAACACCAATTCGATTTCATCATTAGCCCTATACAACATGGCCAATCCTCCTCGACCTCTCTGGCTACTCCCTTTTCAAGACATTCTTGCCAGATTTTTTGGAGGCAAAGCTGAATCTTAGGCTCATCCATTTTTGGGAGTCCTGAAACACTGCAAAAGGAGACCTCCTAATTGGTCTTGAGATATTGTTGATCAGCGAACAGCTACAGAAACAAGCTTTCACTCGCATATTTTGCTTCTTCCAAGTATAATATGACTTCTACCAAGATTTCTGTTTTTAATCTTAATGTCACTGGATCATTCTATTGTGTTGTTTCTTAATAGGTGATGCGTAAATTGACATCGTCCAAAGAGCTTTTGGTTTATCGACAAAGCCTTTCACTGCAAACACACTGATCCAGGAATTTTAACAATGAACGGACTTTCTTGATTTGCTTCATCTATTCGTGAGAAATTGATGGTATGCCAATATTTTTGCTCCATCCATCCCTGAGCAACTGTCGGCATGCCATTATTTTTGCTCAATACCATTTGTTATTTGCTTTGCGGGCTCATCAATAATATTTTTTTGTTTTGTCATCATAGCACCCTTGGAAAATTTAGTTGCTTGGCACCAAAATTGAAGTAAGCAAAACACTGCAGAAGCTACCTCTGTTGCTTGTGGAACTTGAGGACTGGGAAGATGGGCTGTGTGGAAGCATTGCTGATGGGTCATTCTTGCATGAAAAGGGGACAAAAAGACTTAAAATCTTTAGTGTTTGTGAAGATGGCGGATAACAACTGTACACTCACTTTTCTGTACGCAGCTTTTGATGTAAGAATTGTTTATTTCTCTTCTTCAGGTGTTCATTGTTGTTGCTATGATACTAGGAAATGGTGTAAACCGATTTTTTTAAAGTACTGATCTGAGGTGAAGCTGGTTCGAGAACCTCTCTCTTTAGCGCGAAGAAGAACCTCATCCTTCACCATTGACATGAGACTAAAGATTTTTATGATGACGAGCGTAGAACAAGATTTTTCCTTAAAGACCAAATTCCTTCATGGTTTGCTGGTAGAGGGAATGTGCTTATAGTTGCAGTATCTACAGCTATACTACCTCAAATGTGCGCTCAGCTGAGATGGTACTTCTGGTTATTGGTGTCTATGTCTCAGTCTTGGCTTTATGCAATGCTTATGGAGCTGGTCCGTGCCAACATAGTATTTGACAAAAGAGAACACTTATATGTTGGTAGTAGTCTGGTAGGTGAAATGAGTAAAATGAAGATTTTGAAGGCAGCGTTGGAGTCAGGGAGACCCAATGGTAAGCTCTTAAACAATATATAGCTTACGTGTTTATCTGCGTTATTATTAAGACTTTTCAATACGTCATTCAACTGCTAACTTAATCTTAACAATGGTGTAGATGTTGTTGACTACATAAAGCTACTGAATGGACATTCACTAATTCAACATCTGGTCCTTTACGAGGTTGAAATAGCAAATATACGACATGTTCTGGTTCACTTACAAACTAAAAGGGAAGCTATTTACATTTATTTCAATAAAGTTATTTACTATATTGGATAATTAAGTATCTCACTTAAACTATCATGAGTAAATATTTGCAGGGGACATATTATGAAATTGAACCTCCGGAAGAGCAACAATGTTCTATAATAAATTTACAGCCAGTGCAGTGCCGACACTCCCATCGTCGTTTAGTGACTACTGTGAACCCAAAATGTCAGTTCAATGTTTCTCTTGATGTTACTATTTTAAATTATTTGTAATCGTCTTAACGCATTATGATACATCTTTAAAACATTATCTCCCAAAGATTTTAATTTCTACTATTGTTTTTGTGTTTAGATTATGTTATTCATTAATCAACAAAGATTTCAAGCATACTATCTGCGCGTAGCGCAGAGAAAAGAACTAGTACGGTTAATAGAAAAATATAGATCGGCGTAACGAGGCTAATAAAATGGTTGGAAACATATATCTCAGACAATTATACTTTTTATGATAAAACTGTATGAGATAATTTTCTCGTGATTTTTTTATTTCCCGTGATTATTCTTTAAGAAAATTACCAAAAAATCTTAACTACACACATTTTGACTAAAACAAATTCTAACCTTGTCATTGTAAAAAAATTCCAATTTTTTACTTACATTTAATCCCCAACTTGTGGTTAAACTTTATATAGTCACCTATTTATCTGTCTGCGACTGATGTTATAAATATACGGAGTTAATCACAAATAAATAAGTTTTAACATAAGACTTTTTTGTTTTAAAAGAAAAAAAAATTCCTTCCAGAAATTGGTTTTCTTGTCTTTAACTTTTTTGGACTTAATTAATTAGAATAATTATAAGTAAAACTGTTGAGGGATAGAAAAAAGATTATGGACAAAACCTTTCACAATTTGTAAGAAAACAATTAGTTAGTTTGAGAAAAATGGAGATATCAAAATATGAAATCAAATTCTTTGTTCAATTCAAACTCTTTTATGCTGATGTTAAGAATAACTAAACTTTAAAATAGTCAAAATCCACTTATTCCCAACTTTGTTCTTCAAACCATTTTATTCTAAAGTAGTCAACCGAACAGTCAAAATTAAATACCATTGGAATTTATAAGATTTGGTCAACCAAGAATTTCCATTGCTAAACCTATGACCCAATATTTCTCATTGATAATTGAATCTGGTCTCTTGTTCAATGTTTTGTTTCTTGTTATGGCAGTTTGTTTTGACGGCTTGTTTTCTTTCATGGTTGTTTGATTGTGTTTTGCTTAGTTAATTAATTCGTCACTAGAATTAGTTTGTTAGGTAGTTACAAAATTTAAAAACTCTAATGGATTAGTTTCGTTAGGTTATTATAAGCTTAGTAAGTTAATTCTCACTCTCTTTTTTTTCTCATTCTCATTGAGTTGCTAAAATGTCTTTCGTGGCGTTTGTTATTTAAAAATTTAAAATGAATATTTTTTTTTCATATCAACACGCTTGCTTTCATAAATTTTGTTTTTGTGTTTGACGAGTTTCATAAATCTGTTATTACAGTAAGGATTTGGTATTAATATTTCCCACGCAAAGCGATGAATTAGTCCGATACAATATCTTAATGGGCTATCCGAACGAGAAATAACTAGTTCAAATCCATTATTAAGCCCCAAAAATAGAAAGTTAAAATGTATTGCATCCATAAGCTAAATCACGACAAGTAACTTACGATGATCAAAGGTATAAATTCTCAAAATAGGCCCACGAACAAACCTCACTCGCCCAACATTATTGGCACTATAAATTATTATATCAAATAAAGCACCAATATGAAATTGTCTGTTTGTTTTTTGTATTCTTTTTCTATTGATACCTATTTAAGTGAATGATTTTAAAAACTGGACCCTTAATTTAAAATCACTTAAAAATGAAGACCCTAAAATAGTAAAGAAATTGCAAGGAAAATATGGGGGAGCCAGTGCTCTTGCACTTCCAACACTACCCTAGAACCTGCACTGATGAGGACAAATCAATTCATAAATTTGTTATGTGCGATATTTTTGAAGGATTGTACCATTAATCTTCCAATAGTATTAATCACTTTCACTGATAGAGTGATTATGTTGAAAAACGCATGAATTTTGATAATCCAGTATCCGACCACTAAGCGTGATAAAACGCATGAACTTGAAGGAAGGAATCTATTCTGGGCCAAAGGCAGCATCCACCTTTCCTTCAAAGTAGCTTGTCTAGAGTAACATTCAGCGGAATCCAAAATTGTGAAGCAGTTGGAGTTTCTAGTTAAGTTATTAGACTTTCATAGGGAGTCCAATTATCCCACCAAAATCGACAAGATTTGCCATTGCCAATTCGTATTTTTATCCACTGAAATACTATATCTTTTTGTTTCAGAAGCTTGTTGGCAAGCAAGAGTGTTGTTGTCTCTGCTTTGGTACTCCAGTAGTTAGGTAACTGCCTTTTAGGACCTCATCACGAAAAATGCAACTTAAATGAAGCTTGATTGTGTGAATAAGAGCCAAATAAGCTTGACGAGACAAGCTTTATTTGAGGAGCTATGTCCTTGTCGCACCCTCGTCCTGAATAGAAAAATGGACTTCTTATGGACAAGCATAGTCGAGGTCTCAATCGAACCATCCACCCGGGTACTTCATAGCGTGGTCGAGCGTCGGGTCAGAAGCTTGGGTAGTTCCTCACCAAGAACAAGTCTCCGATTAACTCATGATAAGTGTAGTCAGTTTATTAGTGTAGGTACTGAGTTTAACTCAGATAAGTGTATTAAAACTTAAAATATCTAAATATTAGAAAAACACAATTCTTATTAAATAATTGTATATATATATATAATATCAATTTAATTTCAACTCATATACACAATATAAAATTTAGAATATTTTATACAAATTTATAACATTATTAAATATTAAAATAAATAATAAATATAAATTAAAGTTAAATACAAAAGTTCCTAGATTTTATAGATGACTTAATTTATAAAATATCAATGATAATTAATTGTAATTTTATAAAATATTTTTAATTATATATTAAAATTATATAAATATATTTCTGATGAAATAATAAATAATTAATATTTTATAATATATTAGAACGGGTTATAATTGATATTTTGCGATTACAATGTTTTTAAAATTATTTCATCAATCATGTAATATATTAATCAAATACGAAACTGTTTTAACAAATATATTATTTCATTTATACTAAAAATTATAAAAATAAAATTGAGCAATGCGAGATATGTTAAAAACTGTATTACTCCTAGATTTTGCAGTTTTATATAATTTTTCATAAATCTAAATATCAATATATTAACTTATTAAATTAAAATATTTAGTTTATTCATAAATTTAGGACTGAAATCTCAACTTATACACATGTGATAAAACTAAAAAATGGACATATCTATATATTATATTATCTAATTTTAAATATGAAAATTAAGAAATCTATATAGAATAGTGATTATAATTTTCATAAAATTCAAGATTTTAATTTTTAAAATCGATGTGAAATAATAATCTCCAAAAATTTAAATAAATTTAATAAAACTTAAAATAAATAAATTCTAGATGCAAATATCTCTTTCTCTCTCTCTCTCTCTCTGTCTGTCTCTCTCTCTCTCTCTGTCTCTCTCTCTCTCTCTCAAACATGCTTTAGGCATTTTTCATAAAAATGTGAAAGCATTAGTTTTTCTTTTTGATTATTGAAAAGTGTTAGTTCAGCATATTAAATCTCAAAAAGAGTTAATAAGCTTTTAAAATTCTGTTAAAAGAAAGTTTGTTCCTATACAATTCCCTTAGTCTGTATTTGATATATGGATGCTGATACAGTAGTAAGCTCGCTATTGTTTCTATAGCTTATTTTTGTGGCCATCGTACCCACTTGAATATAATAACCGAGCTCATCCAAAAGAGGGTTCGAATCATAATTATTTGTGATCATGCTCAAAGGAAAAGAAGTTGAAAAGTTTAGTTTCCAAATAAAAAAAGTTGAAAAGATTGACGTGTGCAAACTGGAGCATTCAAGAAATGGTGCCCAATTATATGCACAGCATCTTTCCTCGTCCTCAGCTATCTTTCTTTATTTGGTTAAAGATTCTTCTCATGCTTTATTTTTAGTAAACTCTTATTGTTTTCTGTTGATCCTTTTGATCTGACGATTTTGAATACAATATTCAATCATGATAAGTTTTATATTGATTTACATATATGTTTAGGTTTTTAGCGAAATTAACTGATATATTTCTTTTTTGATAAGTGTAAAACCCGATGAATCCCAAACTTTGTTGTTACTGGTCTTGTAAAGAAAAAACCTTATAGTGTTAACACTACCCAAGACCGTAATACCGCGAGAACCCGAAAGAGTCAAGAGATTTCTAAGTATGAAGATTAATGTGGAAGACTCTCAAAGAGATTTAGAGAACTGGTGGAACACTCTTTCTTTCTCAAAGAAAACTTCTTATTATTATTCAACTTTCTTATGTTACAAATGAGAGAGGAATGAACTATTTATAGGCTCCCAAAAGTACAAAATATCTTACAACCTAATCATAATATCTAGATTTTTCTATCATAATATCTAGATGTCTTTTTACAAAATATCTAGATTTTCTACCACAAGCCTCTCTTACTTCGCTAGATATTTTATCAAATTAAAACTGCTAGATATGGGCTTAATTGGGTTTAGTCAATAAGAGATTTAGATTATAAAGCCCATAACTCAAGCAAAAACCCAAATCAGTTTAACTTCAATACTCTTAAACTGATTTTGTCCACCATTCCGAGCTATCGAGCGAAGTATCCTCGAATGACCTTTGTGTCTAGTGACTTGTGAAGATATCCGCAACGATTGTCCTCGCTTCGACTTCCAATGCTTCAATTGTCCATCAGCACCTTCTATCTTATTAAATGATGTTCCAATTCAATGTGCTTTGGTCCTTCCATGGAAAACAGGGTTGTTGTGCTAGCTAATGGCACTTGTGTTATCTCCATACTATGCAACAGATTTCATTGATTGGCTCCAAAGCAAGTCTTCAAGGGCAGTCTCTTCGAAGCCATATGCATTCTTTAGCTGCGAGTGCTGACAGCTTATACTCAGCTTCGCAGTGGTAGAATAATGACACGGTTGCTCTGTGTTTCTTGTGCAGCCATGAAATGCTCTGTGTCTCCACATAAGAACACAAAACCTGAGTGACTCGTTCTCGATCACTCTCGAGTCGCTCACAAAGTCAGACATCATGAACCTATGAAGAGAATTCTATATCGAACGATGCGTGAGTACGACCACTCTGCATCAACTGTACATCAATCAGTGCCATTAGAGTCGTCTCGACACGAGCGTGAGAGATCTTCTTTGCTTTATGCTTCTAGAGTGTGCTCCTTGGTTCCTGCATAAACCGACTAACAAGACCAACCGCAAAGGCAATATCTGTCTTGTAATGGTTAAGTGATAAAAGACTGCCCAACACGAGAGCGATAAGTCGAGGATCGTAACAAGGGGACATCCTTCATCACGTTAGCGTCTGTAGAGTATCCATTGAGTAGAACGTACTCTTTCCTTGGTGTACTCCAACTTTTCAAACAATCCTTCTGGCATAACTTGTGGCCAGATGATATCTATTAATAGTACCAACTCCGCCTTACACCTTTCGACCTCTATGCAAAACGAAGAAAATTGCATTCAGCTCACCTCACTCTCATCTCAAACCTTTAAATCATCGACATCTATACCGCACCCTCTTGTCAGGCGAGCAATTTACAGCATCATCATTCTCTTCCTGCGAGGTGAACCGAATGATCATTATCGTCCAACGACTGCGTACAGAGGCACTACTACTGTGAACTCTAATCACTCTTCTTGAAGATAGACTTGATCAGCATTTGATGCTTTGTTGTTTTTATGCCACACAACTGAAGAGAGATATTGCAGCAAGCCTCCATCACACCAAGCTCTCGGAGCTTGTGTTTAACCCAATACTAAGGCCTTCTTAAGCTTCGCACTACAGTGGTCTAAACGGATGTTCTCGTCGATTCAATAACCAGGTGCTGCATCATAAATATCCGTGCTCTAGCTACACCAGTGAGAGGAAAGGCACTTGGTGCTTCACCATCTTACTGCCTAGTAACTCCATCCAATGTGTGCGTAGTAGAGTTTTGAAGAGTGGTGATGAGCGTGGACCGTAAGTTGGTTGGGTTGGTTTGTCATCTTTGCTACTGTGGGTTTTTAAAGGCTCTTCATAATCCTTCTCACTTACTGCGTGAGACAAAGAGGACTGCGTCGTAGCAATTACATCCAACTTCTGGGGCGCTTTGGCATATTATCTATCGCATGTCTCCGCCATCTGCTTTTCGCTCAGTCGACCTTACACCATTTACAAGAAACAGGCTCGAGCGTGGGAGTATCCTTAGGTTTCGGAGTACCTATAATCCAAGTTTCATTTTTATGAGAGCATCCATCTCCTCCTCATGCGCGTCTCCATTCCGCAACTTCCTTTGCTTCATTGGTAAGATGTATGTGGACTCATCTTCATCCAAGGAGCTGCTAATAGTCAGTAACAAGAGTACATTATGGTGACAACGTTCATCTCTGGAATCGAATGCTATGAGCGGGTATTTGACAATGGTTCTTTGTTCGATGCTCGTTGGTGTGCGCAATGTTGACACCATGATTTTTGTCACTGCCTCGCTCTTCAGTCGCGTTTATTTGGTTTCAATGCTCCCTCTTCACTTGATCTCCTTTTCAAGACTTTCATACTCACTCTGAAACCTCTGGTGCGTCGTTGATATATGTACTCTTTGGTTCTACCAGTCTGCAAGACCCTGAGACATCGTTTGCTCTATATCCAATGACTTCGAGTGGTCCATAGTACAGATGATACTTCGTAGGTCAAATGGACAGACATGCACGAGACACTGTGGTATTTATGTGTCTCCGGATCCATACACCTCCAGCCTTTCCTGCGTTGGTATTTCATCATCATACGACAACGATACACTTCTTTGCCCATTGTGCTTCTACTTGCTCGTTGGAAGAGCGCAACTTTCGAATCTCACGTACTATATGACGTCCTTAGCATGACTGAGTCCAATATCGCTCAGATGGCTTCATCCGGATATGGCTTCTTTCGCGTGACATCTAATCTCATAAGGAGACGTCACATGTTAGTTGTGACTACCACGTAAGAGACAATAAACCTACCGCAGTGATGACATAGGCCATCACTGACTCCAGCATCTCAGTGGATCACGCTCTGGTCCCATAAGCTTTATGGTGAAATTCTTTGTCTTATGTCTAGACGCGAGCTCTCTGTCACGTCCTCGGGTTAGATGCCTAATCTTTCTTTCTGCTACTCATTTTGTTGATCGTGTCTGTATATATGGACATGTATATTCTCTCGTTAATGCCATTACTTTTGGCAAAAATGAAAGAAACTCTTTGACATGAACTCTCCTCCATGATGCCGTCTATAAGAGTCTTTAGCTTCCCTTCCGACACAAGCTCTCCTTGCCACGGTAACGCTGTAATTCTTGGAATCTTGGAATACGCTCTGATTTCCTTCAGCAAGTGCTAGCCCAAGCTGTACGCGTGATGAATCATCTACGAACAACAACATTATACGGAATCCGAAAGAATAGGAGGATGTTGTTGTTTCGGACATATTATAGTCACTCAATGAACACGTTCTCGCCAAGTAGGACCACTGACATCTTGAGGTTGATTGACTCAATATGGAATAGTCTATGTGACTTGTCCATATTGACACCTGCACAAACTTTCCCTCCATCTTGTAGCATCTTCACATACTTTGTGGATGCGAGCCAAATAGTGAACACAGTCTTTATTCACCATTACTTTTAGCGTTGGTCATCATTGATATGACAAGTCTTGCGCTGCCTAAATAGAAGCAGTTTTGATCATTTGTACTCATTTCTGCAATAGCATTTGTGTATCGCCGATAAAACATAGTTAAGTCGTTTAACCCGTGTCTCCAGTGGTTGTGAACAAGGGCGTCGCTTTAACTCTTTATATTCTGTTAAAATTTAACTAGTATCTCAGTTATGATGGAAAGCCTAATTAGGATACAGAGTTTACCTGGAATATAAGGGTCCTTACTAAATAAAATTATTGTATACAAAACACGAATATTCAATCCAAAACTCGAGTATAGATATCATGTCTTTCCTTAACTCCGTGAAAGAGGGGAATGGTAAACATTCTTCCGTGTGCTTGTTTTCTGTTTTTTCTGGTTTATTTCGGGTTCTGTTCCAATCATCTCCTGTGGATGACAACGTCCCTTTCGACTCTCAATATCACATGGGATTGAATTTGTTCGTCGCAGTTTGATGGTCAAGATTTTGTCGAGTAATAATTGGTGCCTCTTCTTTCCCAGGTCATGATGGTTGGAGAAAGTAACTATAGACAAGAAAATAAAACTTCCTCCAGTCTTTCCTTTTATAAGGTAAATTTATAAAAGAAATATTTGGCCTGCTAAGCAGCCGGAATCCACAAATCCAATCAATTTCCGCAAATTTTTACGGTTGTGCATGGACTATACCTTGGAGGTGCAGTTGCACTCGCTCACCGGTGAGCATTCTTCCCTCCCTCCGACCTTCTAGTCGCGTGTCAGTTAGACTTCTTTCTCATCTGCCACATTTGTTTCCTTTCAACTTGCGAGTCCCACCAGAGTCCTGTCCTGTGTACAGAGAGTGCGTCCACAGCTTTCCACACAATCTCTCGTAAGCGGGGTTAATAGCACTTTGATTTTTTCTTTATCTCTCCTTACTGAAGGACGTCACATCATTGTATTCTTTGCGATAGACCGAGTCTCTCCGTTTTAACCTTCATAAGTTTTGTGTCTCCGGGCTTGCTACAAATGCACTTATCCCGAGTCTAAATCCGTGGTATTTTGACTCCTGACATTTGCTTATGTGCTACGGGACTCTTTATCTGCATAGCATAGCAGATTTTCAAACTCTTCCAGGAAAGGCTTGTGTAGCCCCATCCGTAACTTGAAAGTGCATCAAACATTGGGTAATACTCGTTGCTAAAGCGCCGTAAACCATCGAATAATATAACCGCTTTTAACCGTGATGTCAGAAAGATAGAGCTCCTCCTTGGATTTTTAAGATAGTATTAATCACATTGGCAGATAGGAGTTCTGTCAGCCTTAATGAAAAACATCGTTCGGGATTGATAACTCCACCCCTGCTTTGGCATTTGCGCAAGCTCGTTCTCCCAATAGTTGTATAGCCCTGGCCTATCTTCCATTTGCCGTCCAACATAGATCTAATGTGACTATTGCCAAATTGGAGTGGACTAGCAGAAGATACCTCACCTTTTTTGCATTGAACCTACTGGCTACAAATATGATTTTGAAAAAGATATGCAGACCCTGTTCTTTCCAAATTGCAAGATACTTCCAAGTCTTTGGCATCTCTTCCGTGATCCCCTTGCCTAATCTGACGCGGCGTCCGGGTCCTGTCACGCGACGGTATCTGTTATCCATCGAAACTGGATTTCTACTACTCAAAACGCGCATATAGAC
>CAJHQP010007834.1:0-30101 GCA_905132765.1 Moricandia arvensis
AGTTTGTGTGTCGCGTGCCGTGTGTGTGGCGTAGCGAGGCTCTGTGTGGTGCTTAGCGGCGTGGTGAGGGATGCGCGCGTGTCTGTGGCAGTGAGGAGTGTGTGTGGGCGACTGTTGTTTTCTCTTCCTCATTCTGTCTGTTGATCTTGTATCTTTCGGAACCTGTATTGTAGTTTTGGTTTACCGCCACTGTTTTTTCCGTAATTTCGCAGCCATTTTGGGGGTTATTTATGTTCTCACTGAGGTTTCTGGTGAACTTTCTTTTCCTTTAATAGAGATTGTTTTCCCGGCTTTTCCTGTTTGGTATTGGCATCTTTCTTCTTGTCGCTGGATTGCATACCAGAATCTTTGTTCTGTATCGCTTATTTGATAAGCCCGGCTTCGTTGTATTTGTGTTCATTTGACTTTCTGGTTCTTCTTTTTTTAGGATGTTATTTTCTCGAAGATTTTTAGCTCATTGATTTCGTGTCGCAGATGTTTGTCACCGTTCACCCCCATTTGCTAGATTTTCAATGATTGGTTTTACTAGGTGTTGTTTAGGTATAGTTAGGAGTGTTTGGCGAATTAATGGTGAATGCAAAAAATCGTTTTCATGTATGTACGTTTCAATTCATGTGGTTCTCTGTCTTCGTCCCTCTTCTAGAAAAAGTTTGTTGAATGGCGTGTTTGTGCTGTTGGATCTCTTCGCCTTGGTGATAGGAATACTTGTGTTACGTGGTCTTCTTTTTCGGCTTGGACTCTGATGTAGGATCTTTTTTCGTATGCTTCCTCAATGTTTTTAGTTGATATTGAAGTTTTGTGGTTTGTGGAGGATTTGGATGTGGGGTTTTGTTCAGCAAAACCCCTTTTAAACGATTTTCCCCGAGGTGTTTATTTTTTAGAGCGTCTATCGTACTTTAATCGTGTTTCTATATATGTCGACTGACGATCTTGAAGCCTACGCCTGAGTGTCGTAGGAGATTCTTCTTTCATGGCTCAAGGATGTTTTTAGAGTTTTCCTTGTCAGTCTGTGGGTCGCAATTCTACCATTATGGTGTTGATCTTTGCAATGTTACTTTTTTAATGGAATGGAAATTTAAAATTTAATTTACTTTTTGGGACTGAAAATTAGACTTTTAATTAATTTTGGTAAATATTTTTCAAAAATTTTGGAAAAACACAACCTTTAACCTATCACTAAATCTTAAAAATAATCATTTAAGTGTAAACCAAATGTTAATAGACCTATTTTGATCGGTGGTGTTGCATCAATTGGTACGTTAGATTTATGGTTGATATTCTTGCATTCTTCTCTAAACCCTATAGGCTGTAAGTCATGATTATCATTGGGTTTATGGTGCATAACATATGTTGTGGTTTATTTTTTGTAAATTTTAGGCGTTAGATCTTGATTCTTTAAAATCTTAAAATCAAAATTAAATTAAAACAATATATGTGTTTAATATATCATATATATATATCATATATTATATTTTTTGGATAACTTCTATGTTTTACATATAAGTCTCTATGCCACTATATGAATTTTGGCAGTTTATATGATGAGCTAAATATTCATATTAAAGTTTAGGGATGTCAACACTTTAAATGAGTAAATATAGCGTTGTAAGTCATGATTATCATTGGTTTAGAGTATGATAACATATGTTTGACATTTTTGTGTAACTTTAGGATTAGATCTCCTTAGAAACCAAATTTCGAAATTAAATGACTATATATAGCTTATTTTCTTATTTAAGTTAAGCTTAAAAATTTTTCATTCTTGATATCAAAATTAAAATTAAATCTGCATCATCAGTAAGTTGTTTAATAAGCTAGAAAACAAAATGTAAAATTGTAGGGTTTTAATAAGTCTGTCTATGCAGTCATATAAATTGAAATGCACTAGACTCTCCAAATTAAAATTCATCATATATAGGTTTTAATAGCTTGACTTATTCCAAAAGATTAACGCTAGAAACAAAACTAAAAATTAAAATGCACTAGAAAAATTTCCCAAAATAGATATATTTCCTTATGTGTGTGTGTTCTTATATTTAAGCTTAAAAGTTTTCATTTTTGAAATTATTTATCTGGTTAAACTCATATTTAGGATATTAGAGTAAATGTTTCCAAAGAGATAGCATAGTAATACCGACTGTTGTCAAAATACACACTATCAAATACTATTAAGCATTTCGGGTTACACTTTAGTGATTATTGTTTAGGGTTAGTCGTTAAAGGGTGACGTTTGAGTCTTCTAGATTTTAGATAAATAGTTTAGAAGAAATTAATTCAAGGCTAGTTTCATCAAGAAAGTTCAAGTGGTATCGTGTTTGGTCGAAATCATGTCATTCAGTTAAGAGGTAAATTTGCAAAGCTGAAGTATCAACTATGGCTATAGATAAATTCATCCCTTAACCATATTTTAGACGTCCTGTTTTCATTTGACAGTACTATATAGTGGACTGCATAGCAGACTTGCCTCAACACACATCTTTTCGCTCAACAGACATCTCTCGCATACTTCACGCGAGCAGACTTCTTCACCAGCATACTATCTCTCAAGCAAGACCCTTTTTGCGAGATTTACTGGCATTATAATAGGAATATAAATTATTTAATTGAAAAACTTACAATTCTAACGTGAATTTCACTAGAATGGAATTTATAGAGAATAGTATAAATTATACTAATATCTTTTTTAATATATAATTTCTTTTATCCAAAAAATATATTTAAATACTGACAATGATATAACGTTCAATTTGCACTAAATTAGATCTATGTTATAACATATGTATAAAAATAATATCTTTTCTGACAAATTATCTGATACGATAATTGTTATATTCAAACATAACATACTGTACTTACTAATATATGCTAGAATATTATATAAATAAAATAAATGTGAAATCGTTTTCAATATATTAATCAGTTAATTTTTCATTTTAAGTGTCATTTAAATCATTTCACGCTAGATTAAGCAAAAATAGCTTCATGGACTATACATCTATATTAATCAATTTATTCCGCGCATTAGTTACTCACTCCCTCCGTCTTCATATTACAGTGATCAGTTTTAGTGAATTTTTTTATTACAAAATAAGTGTCAAGTTTCGAATTCTCAATGCAAAAATTTATAATTTTATGCTGCCGCCTATTTTTCTATTGGTTGAAATATGGTTAGCGTGTAGATTAGGTAATCTGTGTTTTTATATAGAAATATGCAAATAAATTTCTTAACCCTCCTGGTGTGCAAAAACTTTCACAAAGTTGACCACCCTCATACACTGAAATAACGCACGGCTATTCACTTCTAACTCTTAATCATTCTAAATTAATATCATATCTTTTTGTCTATTAACTTTGAGCGTTCAGTTAAAATCATCTCAAGATGTTAACTGAAAACATTAATGTACTAGCTCGTGTACAAAATTACTCACGATCCAAAAAAAATACTCACCGTCCGTTTTGTCTATTTGACAGTTCTAAGGATCTGCACACATTAGATAAGCACTTTAATCTTTTTTATCATAACTATAACACAATACATATATATGTATACAACTAACTCTACAATTCAACCAATAGTAAAATAGAAGCTATAATATCATTGGTCATCTAACATTAATTACTAGTAAATTTTACATAGAAAAATTTGAAAAACGTCAAATAATTTGGACAAAAAATTCCCCTAAAACGTCAATTATAAAAAAACGGAGGGAGTAAAAAACATTCATTTAATCTAAGTACTATCTATACTGATAATGGTAATCATAGCATGGATTTCTTTTTGAAAATTACTTCTAAAGACACTTTTATCTTTATAATTTCAGACAAGCACTTTCTGCATCTGGCTTATTCTCGGTTGTGTTGTTTGATCAATATATCCTCTTAACTAAATTCTCTCAACTACACATGACTAAAGCACAAACCCTCTCTTTTATCTGGCAACCCACTTTCCCAACTAAACCCTAATCCCGCTGAAATCACATAAACTCACTTTGTCAAAACTTAATTCTCAAACCATATTCAACAACTCGAAACTAAATTCACTACAAATCTCGATCCTTCTGAAAATTGATGAAGAACAAGAACTCAAGTCCGCCAGAAAAAGGTGTAAATCTGGAACCTCTAAACCAGTCAAGCTAATCAACATCTCTACACCCTTTTGACATGCAAGGTTAGTTTACCGCTAACTCGAACCCTATCTTTCCTTATCTGTTGAGTTTATTTCTTAATCAGAAACTAATTTCTCTCAAATAGGTGACAATCAAGAAAATCCCCTACTCCCTCCGATGAAGAACAAGAAACCCAAAACCGCCAGAGAGGGCTGTAAAGTGGGAACCTCATCGTCGAATCAACTAGCTATGCCCCCATCCAACATGCAAGGTTCGTTAATAGCTAATCCAACCCCCTCCCCCCTTTTGAGTCAATGTTACAATATTTTTCATGAATTAGTTTCCTCTCTTCTAACTTAAGGAACCTGATATCTTGTTTATCTCCTAAATAGTTTGTTATCAATATGATTCGTGTCCCTCCCGAGGTTGTTTGCTACTGATAGATTTCACTCCAAGCGTCTCGACATTTAATTATCCCCTAAGATCCTTCCTTGCATATGTCATGTTCTCGTAGATACTCAGGAATTCAATATTATTAGGGAGTCAAGTTCTGAAAGCTTTTTTGACCTACCTTGCTAATCAATGCCCTATTTCCTGTAAGCTTATACATTCTCTTCTTACGTGACAGCTAGTAATGCCATCAGAAGTACACCCTCTGGCATGTTATGGAGGTCATCCTCTCAGATTTGGTTCTTCAAAATTTTAGTACAAATTAGGGTCTCCCCTATGGGCCCTTTCCAGTTGGTTACAAGCCTGACTCCACAAGAAGAGTGAAGCTGTCAAGGATCTTTACTGGAAAAAATGATCAAAAGAAGAAGACTATCCTTGTTGCTGAATTATGTCACATCCTTGAGACTGATACTTCAAATGCCAGGATGGAGAAATATTCGATATGGCGTTTGATAATCATAGTCAATGGTGTCCTTATTGCGCACAAGCAAGTACCGTGCCCCATGCCGAAATACATCAACATAGTTAAGACCTTGAAACTTTTTCCCAGTTTTCTTGGCAATAGTCTTTCCTAAAAACAATAACTTCATGAAACCATCGGAGTTGATCCTGGTAGATGTGATGAATCGATTGGACACTTGTTCGATAACTAAAGCAGGGTACGTTCCGATTACATGGGTTCCCAGTGGTACTTTAATTGCTTGCTTTGTGTGATCCTTGAGTTTTTGTCCAAGTTGACCAGCTCTCAATCATGGAACGTAATGATGGACATCTACCACAACACCCCACAATCAAACCTCTTTGACATACTACGCGTCAAAGCTAAGCATATGTAATTTTTCTTCGCTCTCACAATTCTTTTTATGCTTCACTCGCTATGTCTTCTGACAAACAACTTAAGTCTACTGCAACTTCCCGTTACAACAGTAATCCCAATCCGAGTGTTAACCATATCCTGGTTTGGAAGTCTGGCCTGATGAGGTAACTAATAAACATATAGCTTACTTGGAGCAACACATAGCTGATCAGCAACCTTCGGGTAAGAGTATTTTGACTAGGTGGTGTTACTTTAGAGCTTTTGATCAGTCTGCCTAAGATTGAGAACAAACTAAAACACATGAAGCAATCTTTTCCCCTCAAGAAATCACTCAAACTGAAGCATAACAGGAAGAAATCATCTTTTAACCGAAGGAAGTTGCATAAGCACCTACATCACCCGTGAAAAGTCAACCACCTACTCAAATGAACATCTAGCTCAAATTTTTATTGAACTCTCTCACAAAATCACCAATCTTGAATCTGAGATGAAGTGTTTGCACTAGATGCTGCAACAAAAAAAAGGAAACGTTCTCACAAAAGGAAATCTGCTTTCAACTCTCTCTTACCTCGTCAGAAAAAGTCTCACAAACTTAAGGTAACCTTCTCACGCTGAACCATGTCAACAACTACAGACTGTAAACCCAACAATGAGGTAATTTTCAACATCTTTATCCAATGCGAGCTTCATATCTCCATTTTGGTTTATCCCACACACCATCTCATTTGATATTTTTTTATTTTCTGTTTTGGTGTCCGAATAGACCTCTGGACCCATGGAATTAGAAGACCAGCCCGAATACCATTCCCTATCGTCAGCCAATATGTGGCGCAACACAACGTCTCCCACATCCAAACCTTCCCCATCCATAGCTCTCTTGTTCATATCTCTTTCATCCACATCACTTATATCTAAAACTCTTCCAACAACAAATCTTTCATTAACAGATCTCTCACCCATGTCTCTCCTACCCATGTCTCTCTCCCCCACCCTCTCCCACACACCGCTCTCCCATCCACAACATACATCTTCCATCTGACACCATACCACCCTTCGAGCTGTCCTCCTTCACACTTGATAACTATAATACCAAAATATCCTAGTATGGTCCTTTCCTCTGCTCTCTACAATACCAATGCTCATCCAAACAGTCCACTCTCTAGTACTTTCTGTTTGACGGTGTAATTATCTATGAGCCCATCTGCACGTCTCTCACCAAGTCCATTGGTCATAGATATGATACATCCATCAATCCTTCGTCACCTTATCTATCTGAATTTCCTCTGTCACCATTTTGTTTCACACCCCTCACCTCTCCAACCAAAAGTGAAAGTTTTATCTGGCTTTTTGGTTCATGCATCATCTCTCAATGTCTTAACAGCCACATCTATGTCTAATCTCTAAAACAATTCCCAGTTATGTACTTGGACAAGTTCATGTCTTCTTACCACTACTCCCTCCCCATATTAAAGTGAAGCCAAAATCTCAACTTCTCCATTTAGCTGGATCAACAAGAAGAGACTGATGTTGTTGAACTAAGCTAAGGATCTCCCAGCAAAACCAACTCCTAGGCATTGTCCTTCATATGAGGAAAACACTCTGCCTAATAAAAATTTTCGTTCTGATTTTCATCCCAACACCAAGGTCTAATCACATCCCCACGTTCCACAACTTCAATGAGACCTTCTAAATAAGACTATTTCATCATTCCAAAACGTGGAAGTCAACCTTTCATTTTGGTGTTACACTTCTAACTCATGCCCTTAAACCTGATCCTCCTTTCATTGCACCAGCTTCCACAATACTGCTTCAAAATCGATCCAACAGATTCCAATTGGAGCTCGAGGAACTCGAAAATGGATTACAACCTATGTAATTTTCTTTTCAGTTATCCATATGATTATTTATGTCCTCCATCCTACAATATACTTATGCATATCTAGAACTACAACTCTTACATCATCACATGGAAATCATGTACATGCTTGCTAGAAGCACAATAGACAACTAGCTAGTGAAAACGTTGTTTTCACCACACCATATCTAGTTTCAGGGATCCAAAAGAAATCCACAAGCTCAATACTGCCATCTACAAGGACTGTTCCACTGGGGAGAAACGACTTACTAGCATTGTCCTTGCCTTTGCGAAAAAGATGGTTGCAAGATATCCATACAGTATGTACCTCTATGAATTCGGCCAACACATACTGGGTGGGTCTAGCAATCAATATCAACATGAGCCTCCTTGAAATCTTAGATCCTCTGCCAACTTTGTATGTTGATAGGAAGGTGGAACGCTTCATGGATCATGTTCTCAAGACACTCCCCGACCTTGTTAGGATGGTTGCAAAGCATGATCATGCACAATTATGTGAGATTGGAGCCGTTTGTGTAGAATAGGATACCAGATCTATACATCAACCATTGGGTAGGTGACTGCGGATCAGTAAGCGTCAAGTTCATCGAAATCCATGTCCATGGGGACCCTACACCACACATGTCCGACATAAACTGATCAAAATGTTGATGACCTATGCAAACAATATACCATGGACATCTACAAAATAATATTTCTTCACGCTTACAATGCAATACCACGCACCTGATCTCCTCTGCTGAGCCTTGAACCAACAATGTTTTTGGAATATGTTTTATGGTCTATCGCAACTTTTGTAATATATGTAGTACAACTTTCTGTTTGCTGCCTTCTCAAGGCTTCTTGTTAGCTGACCACAAACCAAAACACTAATGTATCATTTGGTTTGTAATATATTTCTTATCAATCCCCCCCCCCCTCCATTTCATATCCACATCCACAAAAAAATGGCTCTGTAATTACACAATTTAAAACAAAAGTAACCCTACCAAATGAACAATTGAAACCCAGACCTAGTTACTATATCCAAATAGCTATTTCAAAACCCAAATCCAACAAAACAACTCAAAACACTATTGAACATTTCTTTACATATATTTGGGGTTCTTTTACGGTTATGAAGAATCTGGTTGTCAGAGAAGCTTCTGATAACCAACCACCCTAAGCCAAGTAGAGATCAATTTTCCGCCCAACGTCTTAAACTCCAGACTAACAAGATGGCCAGCTTAAGCTCTTATTCCTCATGTCTGAACAACATGTGTCACATAGTAGGTATTCCCACTAGGTGTTGGTGTGGAGCACCTGTCACCACATTTTTCTCATTAACCATGGAAAACCCTTATCGCAGTTTCTACAGATGTGAAATAGCAATTCAAGTATAACACTCAGTAGATCTCACCACATTTTTAACTCAATGTTATTTTATATTCTATGTAATGTATCTGTAATATAAACTTGTGTAAGCAAAAAAAGAAAAAAAATTCAAATGGGTTGACAAAACCCTAATTGATGAGATCAACAAGGTAGACGCTAAGTGTATAGCACTTTCAGCCAATATGTAAACATTTTCAATCTCCATAATTGAAAGTTTCGACTTGCAAAATAAATGGGTTGAAGAGAAAGTATCAACCCTGAGATGTCAGATTGTTGGAAAACAAAGATCATGAGGAAGGAAGATAAGAAAGTCAAGATCAACGAAATGCAAAACACAGCAGGTAATGGTCCCATTTATAACATAGACGTCGCCATCGTTGTTGTTGGGGCAGCGGCATTGCTATGTGCAACCTGAAAATTGTCAGGGAATATGAGCTCTTAATCTATTTGCATGGTCTCTTGTTTTAGGGTAACCTTTTATACAATTGGGAGACTAAGAATAACCTGCATTTATGTCCAAACGATTATGCAAGTGTTTGCATCCTTTTGTTGTTTCACTGTGTAATCAAGAACTATGTTTTATGTGTATGTTTTTGTTTGTATCTAAATCTGCTTTGCTATAATGCTATATATTGTGTCCCACTACTTCATATACTACACAATCCAACCAATCACGATGTGTCATGGTGAGTTCCAGGTTACCTACTAAGGTCATAATATACATGGTATCCATATCCATGTTATACTTTACTTTGTTCACATCCATGTTCTCACATCCAAATTTCAATAAACCAAAACTAGTTTGCAACCTAATCAATCCATCATATCCGCTTCAATACAATATTTGTCTATTACACAAAAAAGTTCCCAAAGACAAGATAACAATTACCAATCCATCAAGGTGGATATTAACACCAAAAAAAACTTCTTAAAATTGCAACGCCCACACTAATTCCATACTCCAAAAAAAAAAATTCCCAACCTCAAACCCTTATATATTGGGTTGGTTACACCTAGTACGATTGTGTCCTTCGCCTCTGCACCTACCATACATTTTTGGCACAAGCTTGGTCTTCTTAGATATCTGCATACACAAGCCAAAAAAATATCACTCTGAAATTCTAAAGCCTATTCTTTGGGACATACACTATAATCAAAAACTAACCGGAAATTCTCCAGTTGATGGTATGCGGTTCTTGCGACGGCGCCCAAGATGGTTTTTTAGTCAAAGGTGGATACAAAACATGCCCGCTAACTTCATCAGGAATGTCCACATCCTTAGATTCACCTTTAGAGTTTATCACCCCAATGAAATAATCCTCCACGTCGTTGTTTTGTACCAATGAAAACACTAACTCTCATAAGAAAAACCTACACCATCTACTACAATCATAGCAGAACCACATGGGATTTTTATTTCATCAAAATACTTGCAAGTACATTTTTTATCAGCAAGCATTACATGATCATTTTCTTAAAAATTCCCCCACAACTTCACTACTCCAACTTGAAACCGAGTTAATCTTACTCCCACATACAGTCGCGATGTTCTTAGTCAACCTCCACGCTAACCAACCCTATGTGTTTATCAACCTTCTTTTTCCTCACATAACACCACCTAGTCATCATCCTCTGGATGAATATCAACAATTTGCAAAATAAGGATGCTATTCCTTACATCAATTCCTTACTTAGCTGCTCAACTATATTGCTAGTCATAATATTAAAGCAATTGCTAGGGAAATTTTCTTTGAACCAACGTGCAACACCAATCTTGCCCAAATATATCCAACATGCACTGTTTGTTGCTCTTATCTTACTATATTGGTCCTTAAAATCATGTAGTCTATAAGCCATTGCGGAAACATTTACCATTTTAGCATGTTTTTTGCTAGAATACCTTGATTTCACATTCCTTTTCAAATAGGCCAATCTTACTTTTCCTCATTCTAGAGGTTGCAAGGGGTCACTGAGTGCCCACCGGGTTGATTTGTTGCGCCTTAGGGTAGACTTGTTTAACTGCATTCGCAATGCAATTCGTCATATTAGAAATGATGGCAAGATTAGGTGAATCATTTAGAATCCTCTCAACTTTTTCTTCAAAAACCATATCCATGCGTCCTCGTTCTCGTTATCAACAGCATCAAAAGAAAGCGGAAATATGAAAATTTGCATCCTAGCCACTCGAAGTTAGGAGGACCCCTTTGTACTTGTCTCCCAGTGTTTCCCATCACTCACAAACACATGTCTCAGCTTTCTATACCCACTGATTGATGCACCAAAAGAAAGGAATACATACAAAAACCTCTCATCGCCATCCTCATCAACCTTTGTTTTCAAATCAGCAATAGTCCCGAATTTAGACAGCTTCAACATGTGCAAATACTAACTTCAGGTAAGCGTTCCTGATCAGATCCACATATCCCAGATATCTACACTACTTCTCCCTATAACACTTTATGTATAAATTAGACACACGCAATCCTCTAGAACAAGCCTGCGCAGATCCCTTGGTACATGACCTTTTCCCAGGATCCTAGATTTTGCTTTGTAAACAACCACAATCACCTTGGGTGTTGCTTGCACATGTATCCCAACTTGGTCTTTATCGGACAACACTGGTCAAGTTAAGCCTTCCTAATGGTTCTTAATTAGTATTTAGACAAGGATAACTGACAGTCCTCTGATATGCAAAGTTCCATGCAACCAAGGATATGTCAATAACGATGTTTGGACAAATAACAATTTTTGACAACCATCAAAGTGACATTACATCATTAAATAATTAGTGTAACACATGCACTATGCATATCATCATTGACAATATCGATTTTCAAATTGCCCATTATAAGACATATTTATCGTCATTTTCAGCGATGACGTTGGAAACTATCATTGGAGATATGTCAAACCTGTCATTGGTTAATGGTTATGTGAGAAACCATCATCGTTAATATGTTTGAAATTATTATTGTCAACGATGATATGTCAGTTTTTATAAAATAATAATAATCTTGTAATTTTTTTAAAATAATAATTTTTAAGAATTTTTTGAATTTTTGATTTTTCTGAATTTATTTAGCTTATTAATTTTATTTAATTTTCTATAATGTAATCCAATCTTATTTAATTTAATTATTTTATTTATTTTTATTTAATTTTCTGAAGTTTTCTATAACTTTTTTAATTAAATATTATATTTTTGAAAAAATCCGACATATAATCTTTTTACATATACAACTAGTCAGTTTTTTACTTGTTGAACAAGTAAATCAGACTGAAAATTTTTTATATTAGAAATGTCACTTTGAAGGTTAAAAGTGGTGGTCGAAATTATTAGTTAGGCTTTGTTGAAGCTAAACTGAAATCATAAACCGGCTAATAGTAAAAGTAAAAATATATATTGCTAGCGAAAAAAATTAATTAAGTTTATTAGTTATAATAAATTAGTTATGAAATAAATCGTATGTTTTAAATTAGAAAGGGACAAAAGTTCCATAAAGTTAGGATTAGTTAGTTTCTCAGTGGCATTAACTGTAATTAAATAGTTAACGGTTACTTTATAATTCTAATTCATTTTAATAGAACAGATATTAATCATTTTAAACCAACTCTAGAAATAGATGTACACCAAATAAAAAAAAATAGCTATGCTTCTGCACCAAGGTATGGTTCGTTGATAAATTTTATAATATGTTCAAAGTTATTAATTAAGTTTTGTTGAAGCTAAATTGAAAACATAAGCTGGCTAATAGTGAAAGTAAAAATATATAATGTTGGAGGAAAAGAGTTAATTAAGTTTACTATTTATAAAAAAATATTTCTGAAATAAATTTTGGTAAGTATATTCTAAATTTCAAAAAATAAAATAAATATTGAAAGTTAGGATTAGTTAGTTTCTCAATGGCACTTAATGTAATTAAATAGTTAATTTAAGAATTAATTTAGATTTGTAATAGAATAGATAATTGATGAAACTATATAACTGAAACTCAAACAAATGTACAAAATCACTATAATTATAAAACATAAATATATTGAGTATTTAATGTTGAACAAAACTTAGGTTCACCCCCTAGGGTGAACCTTTAAATTCACCTCACCTCCAATTACCAATTAAAGTACCATGTAGATTAATGAATAAAAATTATTAAATATTTTTTGAAAATTAAAATAGCTTAAAAATCAATATTTAAAAATATTAAAAAATTAAACCCACATTTTAAATCCAAACCCTAAATCTTAAATCACAAACCCTAAACCTTAGACCCTAAACCCAAATCCAAGACACTAACAAACTAGCCTAAACCCAAACCCTAAATCCTACCCAAACTAATCTGACTAAACCCAAATCCAAAACTCAAAACCCTAAATCTTAAACCTTAAACCCAAACTCTAAATCCTAAACCAAAATCCTAAATCTTAAACCCAAATCTTAGACTCTAAACCCAAACCCTATATCCTAAACCCTAAATCATAAACCTAAACCTTAAAGCCTGAACCCAACCCTAAATCCTAAACAATATACTCAAGTTTGGATTCAAGGTTTTAGAAGTTAGGGTTTGGGTTCAAGGTCTAAAGTTTGGGTTAGGATTAGGATTTAAGTTTGGGTTTAGGGTTTGGATTTAGGGTCTAGGGTTTAGGTTAGTGTCTTGGATTTGGGTTTAGGGTCTAGGGTTTGGTTTAAGATTTATGGTTTGGATTTAGAATGTGGGTTTGATTTTTTATTTTTTTGAAATATTGATTTTTTTCAACTATTTTAATTTTCACAAATATTTAATAGTTTTTATTTATTAATCTACATGGCACTTTAATTAGTAATTAGAGATGAGGTGAATTTAAAAGTTCACCCTAGGGGGTGAACCTAAATTTTGTTCTTTAATGTTTGATATTTGTAGAGATTCTATGTAGGGTTTTATATTAGTCGGGTGATATGTTTGGTCTATATAATTCATCGATTGTGTATATTAAATAGTGGATCTTGTATGTTAATATGGTTAAGCATGTGAAGTCAATTATTGTAATTTAAGGGGTTTATTGAATTAAGGATTTAAGAAAATTAAAGATCTGAGTAAATTCAAGAAAATCCGAGATTTGAGTAAATACTAAAAAGATTTGCTAAAAGTTTTATAAGTTTTTGAAGAAATTTTAGAGTTTTTGAAAAAATATTTTAAATTTTAAATTTTTTTTTTAAATTATTTTAATTTGATATTATTATCATTTTATGAAATATATAAAATTTATAAAAGTTTTTAAAAAATATTTTTCAAATAATTTTTATGTTACTTGATTTCAAACAATTTTATTTTATTTAAAAATGTGAAGGAAAATTTTTATTCTAAAAAAAAAATCAAGTACCATCATAGAAGTTGGTATTTGAATTGTTTGTTTTAAAAATATAAAATATCATTCAAACCCCATAAAATCTCATTTGATGGATTTTGGTGACATAAATCATATTTTTCAGTAAGCTGGAATTTGAAATAATTTATACGAATAATTAATCCAATAAGCTTAAATTTCACAAATAATTTAAAAATGTTACATACAATAAAAAAAAAATTGAGAAAAATGAAATCTTATTAAATCCTAAATCTAATAAGACCGTCTTAATCAATTAAACAAAGAACAAAACAAACAATATTCTTTCCGATTTTCTTTAAAAAATTATATTTTTCATTGATTAATACAAATAGTAAATAAGATATATTAAATTTCTAAAATACGTTCAACAAATTTTATATAGTAAACTTTTTAGCAAGATGATTTAGTAGTATAAATTTAAAATCAATAAAATATTGAAGAAAAAATAGGTTGATCTACAGTCAACTGAAAATAATTGAATTTGAGCTTTATCAAACTGGTGTGGATTCATATTATATTTTGTATCTACTTTTTTCGTATTTTATGTGGTGCATAATCGAGAGTAAAAGAACATAAGTAAACTTAAAAAGGCTCACATATGAGACAAACAATGCGAGGATTTGGGGGATTATTTGGGCCGCGACCTGGGTTTGACACGTACTGGACGGAATGATTATTTGGGTCGAAGACTCAGACACCTCCCAATTAAAAAGACAATGCAAAGATAGTTTCATATCATAGTAGCAAAGTATAGAATAATGTAAAGACAAAACTCATCTAAAACAAACACTTCACTAGGATAGGACACAGAAGTGAAATAAATGGTAAATTGATTAAGCGAAAACAATTAGTTTGGTTTTAAAACGAGTAAATGATAAGATTATTTTATTTTAAAATGAATAAATGATAAGATTATTTTTGTTGGGATAAACATTATGTAAGAGAAATATTCTAAGATATACCTAAAAATTTTGACACTATAATAATTATTAAGAAGAAAATTGACTAAAATAGACTTATTAAATGGTGTAAATATACATTTATACCTCTTGGGTTAACTAATCTAGAATTAGGATTTAGAGTTGTGGGGTGGAGTTTTGTAGGTGGGGCTTAATTTTTTTTTAAAAAAAAATCAAAATAAAATAAAATCTATTTTGGTAACATTTTTTGTAAGATTTATTTTTGTAACAAAACTTTAAAAAATCTATTTGAAATATAGGCTACAATAAAGTAAGCTAAATTGTAAAATTATTTAAAATAATCCCAAAATTAAGGTAGAGCTCACGTTATAAATACACACTCATCCTTGTTACTCCTCTTCATCTGCATCCACCTCTCTCTCTCACACACGGTTTCTGATCTACTCTATTTTCGATTTGTTTTGCTTTCATAACACAGCCAAAAAAAATGTCCGTAATTGTTCGCCAAGCTTACGACCATCTTCCAAAGAAGAAGCAGATAAGTCAAAACTCTGACGTGGGTGGATGGAGTTTCCTGCAATCTCTCTGTGAAACCAAAGGCATTGTCCGAAACAGAGAAGAGGAAACAAAGAAGACAGATTACGTCTATGAGCAGAAGCTTTCTGTAGCTAAACTGAGCCTTGATATGTGCACAGAGAGCCTCGGGACCGAGAATGGGAGTGAAGCTCGAGGCGAGCTCTCGTTGCTTGCGCTGGAAGCAACCAATGTCCAAATGATTTCTCTTAACATGAAGCCTCGAGAAGACACTTACTCTACCGTCCGTCAAAACATATTTCCTCCGCCGTTAAACTCCGTTAAAGGGTTTAACGGTAGCCGTATGGTGAAAACGTATACAGAAGACGGTCGTCTTGTAGTTCAAGCGATTAGGGTTTGCTCACCACCTCGTTGCTTTCTATCTGAACGTTGTGAAGGAAGGCTTCGTCTCTGCTTAACGGAGGATTCTTTGGTTAGCAACATTAATGGAGATGATGGATTTGAAGAAAATGAATCCGAATTCGAAGCTCGCAGGGTCTATGAAGATGAAGAGAATGGGAAAGAAGAGGATGCAGAGGAAGAGGAAGAAGAAGAGGGCCTTGTGTGTAAAAATGAGAAGTTTGAGGGCGAAAAACGGAAATAACAAATTTAAAAGGACAAGAAGGAGATGCAATGAAAATGGATGTGAGCCAACCATGCAACACTGGAAGCAGCGACAGTTTTGCGTGACTTCTTAAAATGGGAAACTCAATTCATCGAATAATTTATTTTGATACAATAATTTCTAGTAAAGTCGTTTATCTGCTGTTAAAGTCTCAATTACTAAACGTGAAAAACACACACATTTATACACACACACACACACACATATATATATATATATATATATACGTTTTATAACTTTTTCAGTTTTTACTCTATAAGTTTTTAGTATGTTAAAAACCTTGATTATTCATATGTCTAGTACGAAGTTATGCAAGAATCGGATCCGCATATATATAAATGTACATACAATAATATATATATAGATATTAGAGAGATCTCATTTAATGTTGCTATCTTATATCCAAAAATACATAGACGAATTCGCTCAGCCTTATTCAAGCTTATATGAATCTAGTCTCATAAATATGAGAATGAGATTGATCTCAATTACTGGAAAATTGTCAAATATGACATAAAACTTGATTTTCAATACAAAGTATAGTTCAATTTTAATAAAATGCAAAAGTAACCCAAAATGCTAGTGTAGTTATAATCAGTTTCCTTATGATCAAACAAAAACTTCTAAGCACTTTTACGAATATAACTCCGTGAATTTTTATGTGGTTGTGAAATCTTCTTGAGACTACTTCCTAAGAAGTCTTCTCATGTAGTAGATATTTAAAAATAAATTATAAATTTCATAAAAAAAAATTATGGGGAAAAATTGAAACCATGTAGTTATAAATATTTCTAAATAATGTAAATTTAGATTTACTAAAATTGAATAATTTTCAAAATATATGAGTGAATATAAGTTGTAAGTCATGAATGTCTTTGGTTTACAGTTTGGTAACATAAGTTGTTGTATTATTGTATTTTAGGGTTAGATTTTAGAATCTTAATTTTTTTTTAAGAAAATTCAGTCAGACATATATGTGTTTAGTTTTGTAAATATTAAACACTTCATAAGTTGATCATATATTTAATGAAGTATTTGTTGCTATTTAGTTATTTATTAGGTTTTAGGGTTTACAGTCTTCTAGGAAGAATAGTAAATTTAGCGGTTAGAAAACTTCTATTCGGAAGACTTCCATGAAAGTCTTCAGAATCGAATATATTTAACCTAATTAGAATTTTTGTATTCCTATATAATGAAACTTACACATTCTTTCTTTTCTCTCAAATGGCTGGAACAAAAATGTAATATTTCTTACTCTAAAATTCTCCGACCTCTTTGTAATCTCTTTGAACTAGAAAACACCAAACTTTATATCAATTTTTCTTTTTTCTCACGTATTTCTCACCAATTTATTTTGTTTTTTGCAGGTTTTTAATGATTCTCATCTTTCACTCCTGTAAAAATAAATCTATAAATTTTGGATATGTATTTGTGTGTTTTATATGTTAGATTCTAAAAAGTTATAGTAACATGACTTTTTATTTATTATTTAAGCATAAAAAATATTTTGAAGTATTTCTTTGTTTTGAAGCTATTTGAACTTTTTAGATATGCATGTTTTTCATATCTGAGGGGGACTTAAGAAGACTCCAAGACTTCCCAAGAAGTCTTATAACATATAATGCACTAGAAGACTTCCTAAGAGGTCTTCTCCATGTCTCCTCTTTCATAATAGATCTGACATTTTGGTAAGTCTCCATTTCTGACTTTTCTTCATCTGATAACCTTCTTGTTGCTTTAAACTCTTACCTTTTCCCAAACTATGTTCTGAATCTTTGACTTCGTTTCAGATATGGAGCTGTCAAAGTGGAGGAGCTGTCTAAGCTGGATGAAGTCTTGGAGAGTAGTGTCTTGAAGCTGATGGAAGTTTTAAGTTTCAGGTTTGTAAAGACTTCCTAGAAGACTTAAACATGCCTGAAATCTTCCAAGAAGTCTTACAGAAAGTCTTCAAAACCTGACCTGAAACTTCTATCAGCTTCAACACACTCAGATATGTTTCTTCCATCAACTTATTTGTGATCTTGTGCTTTGTTATTTATATATTTTTTAAAGAAGCTAAGTTCAAAGAGGACTATCAAAGTTTATGATGTTATATTGTTTGTATTTCAGCTTTTCGAGATGAGTATCGTTCTCCTTGCTTAGACAAGCTATGCTCACAGTTTTCCCAAAGTGGTACAAAGAGATGATGTCAAGTGGAGTCCAATCTTATCTATGTCGAGGAATGATCTCTAACTCCATGTGTAATAATTTTTTTATGGTTTGTTTTGTACAAAAGGATAATGTCAAGTGAATTCTTTTGTAAATTTGAAGATATATTAATGAAAATAATTTGTTAAATATGTTCATGTTTACAATATTATCTTGCCAAAAGTACTTATCATTATTGAAGCTACCCAATCATAGCAAAACACAATAACACAAAAACTTAGTCAAATTTACAAAAATTAAAGAAGAAGACTTCTCAAAAAACTTAGTCAAATTCACAAACTTACATAGGTTTCAAACACACAACACTTTCACTATAACTCTTCTAGGAAGTCTACGGAAGACTTCCTGGAAGAATTCTCAGAAAACTTCACGTGAATTAAGAGGGAAGTTAAAATATAAGTAAAAAATTTAAACGGAAAACTTAATTTTGAAGTAACAACTGAAATCTAAAATCTCCTAAATTTTTTAAAAGTATATCTTTTTATCTAAGAAGACACATTAAATCACATGACTTGATATTCTTTGAAGTTACTTAACACTTTTAAAAGTTAAAAATATATCTTGTAGTTACTTAACATTCTTGAAAATACAAGTTTTACAAAAAAGTAACGTAGAAGACGTTAGTTCTTAAGAAGAATCCTCTCACTAGCTATAAACATGTTTGTTTGTAACCTCATTATTATCACCAATTAAATTATTAATTCATTTATGAGCACTAATATTGACTAAAATACATGGATTAACAAGAAAATATTAAAAAGTCATTTGAAATTTAGAGAAATGGAAGTTTAATAAAATTGACGTAGAATATTTCTTATGAATTCTTTCAATTAGGTCATTTTTGCAACTGCAAATTTACGAAGGAATACTTCTTAAGAAGTCTATTCTACAAAAAACTTTTTTAAGAAGTCTTCCTTTGTAAATATTGATTTACTTTTTTATTTGGAAAATTCTCGAAAATACTAGAAAAACTCTTCTTTTGTAAATATTGGCTTATTTTCTGTATATGAGGTATTTTTTAACATATTTTATTGATACATATGTTCCATATCCGTATCTATAAATTTTTGGTTTTTACCTTTTTCGTCCCCGTTCCCATACACATATATGTCCCATATTAGTCTTGGTGCAACATAGATCACAGTGTCACTATTCACCTTATCATAAAAGAACTTAATATTTAAAACTAGAACATTAATTTTCTTTTTGTCAACCATGTTGACTCCTAAAATTCACTCAGAAATAGGGTTTGTGTTTCCGGTAACTTGTGTAAGAAGTTATCTAAAAGAGGAAATCCGTGGCTATGATTAACAATGGAAAATGTATCTTTTATTTATGATGAGATCAAGAGTAAACAATGAAAACAAAGGGGTATCTAAGAACAAGAGAGTATGAGTGAATTGAAACTATTTAAGCTATTGAGAGAATCAAGATCCCCCCTTCTTAATTTGTCTTTCTTCTTTTATAGGTCCTTGGAGTTGCATAGTAACGACCACGTGATCTCCGGCGCGATCAAGGGTCTTTATGGTGATTTTAAATGCCTTTAATGTCTCCACATTTTGCGTTAATTGACTCCCCGAGCTCGGCGTGCTAGACTCCCTCATCCTAGGGTGGGCCTTCACCTTCGTAGGCCTATGGTTCCTTCTTAGGAATTAATGATACGTGATTTTAGTATTGCCTGCATTCGGGTCAAGATCTCGGATCGGGTCTAGAGCATGGTGAAACCCGTCTCCAACAATAGCCCCCCCCCTCCCTTGGAGTTTGGCGTATTTCAAGTTGGTAAATGATTCGGGCGTTGAATATGACTTGAATGGTGTATTTGAGATTTTTTCTCTAGATTTTTTGAGATCCGGTTTGAGAGTTTGATCTTATGAATTTATTGTGGGATTTTGATTGAAGTAAATCAAGGGAATCTATTTTCCCACCTTCGAAAACGATTGTCCGTGAACTCGTAATCCTTCCTTTCACGACCCTTGGTTTTGGAGTATAAATTGCGTGATTCCCCTTCCCTATTTCTCATTATATTTTTCTTCGAGAAAAAAAAAGGTTTTATTTTCTCGTCTTCTTCTCTTTTTGTGGTGTGACTTTGTAGGTTTTCTGAAATTTTAGACCTTTTCTATATTTCTGTAACTTTTTGAAATGATTTGTATTTGTATCTGTTGTGTTCGACTTTCTCTTCCTGTTTGTTTTTTTGAATTGTTAAATTTTGCCTCTAGGTTACTGTTCCGGTTAGTTTTATTTTTAGGGTTTTTGGTCCTGAAGATTGCCTTGATATCAATTCGTGTTTATTGCAGTTTGAACTTACAAACGCGTCTCTCTTTGCATATGTTTCTTTGGTAAGTTTGCTTTCTGTCTCAGATTATTCTTTCGTTTGCTTTCTAGTTTTTATCACGATTCTCTCGGTGTTTTTTGGTTATAGCTTTTTATCGAATGGTGCGTCCAAATTTTGTCAACCCTGATCTCGCTCGAAGGGCATAAACTCTACTCGGAATAGAGATGCAAGATTAAGGATGCTCATGGCGAGTGTCGCAGCGTCCCGAGTATGTTTGAACGGTCGATCAAAGAATCAGAGATTTGAGATATTTTTTCTTGGATCGATCAAAGAGTTTCTTTGGATAGCTTCTTTATGATCAACTTCCTGAGAGATGAATTTAATCAAGTCATGCAAGGCAATAAGCAAAAGCTGTAATTTTATTATCAAGTGTCTCAAACATAAGAGCCTCATCTATGTTTATATATCCCCTCCTTTAGAAAAGTCCTAATCGAAAAAGGAAAGCATAAATGTAAACTATTATTAAAAAAAAATTATAGACTTTTTTAAAGAAAAGGAAAAATAACAAGAAAACCAAAGCTCAAAGTAATAATGTTCAAATGTCTTTATGTAGGCACCAAAGTTGTAGATACTGATGCATCAAGTCCCTCGGCTGAGTAGGATTCGACCACGAAACGATTGGTTGTTCAGAAGGACAATTCTTAGATAAGTAACGCACGTTGAAAACATCAGAAGTAGTGATGTCGGATGGAAGCTTTAGTCGGTAAACAGTGTCGTTGATCTTGGCTGCAACACGAACTGGTCCAATCTTCTTGGACTTGAATTTATTATAGGTTCGAGCAGGCATACGATCCCGAATAAGATGGACCCAAACCCTAAACCATAAATGACTGTAACTGGAGCTGCGATTTATGGCATTTTTATGAGAGAAATCAGCTTGAGGCAAACGTGAATCCCATGTACGGCCTGCATCACCAACCAAACAACGCAAGAGATTCCCTAGAGACCGGTTAGTAACTTCTGTTTATCCATCAGTTTGAGGATAATAGGCAGAGCTCATATCCAAGCTAGTGTCAGGTAATTTCCAAAGAGAAAGCCAAAATTGACCAAGAAACTGTGAGTCACAATCAGAAACAATGGGTGATGGAAGACCATGCAATCGGTATATCTCACGGAAGAAAAGAGTTGCCACTTGAAGAGAATCTGTTGTCTTCTTTCAAGGGATAAAATGGACCATATTTGAGAACCGATCGATCAAAAAAAATATAGAATCAAAGCCTTTTTGAGTATGGGGAAGACCGTGAACAAAATCCATGCTAATATCGGTTCATGGTTTAGTTGGAATTGGTAAAGGCATGTATAACCCAACGTTAGTCGTATGGCCTTTAGCTCGTTGATAGGTCTCACAATTATACAAAGAGCTCGACATAACAACGTAAAGTGGGCCAAAAGTTTGATGTAGAAAGCAAATGTAAGGTCCGATCACATCCCACATGTCCTTCGCAATGCAATTTAGAGATTAACTTGGGACGTAAACTGCAGTCGGGTATACATAACTTTTTATCCCGAAATAAAAATCCATCGCAAAGAGTGTAAGGTGAAGAGAGGCCAGAAGTAGTGTCAGCAAATATATTTCCAAAGAAAGGATCAGTTTCGTAAAGGTCAATAAAAGAGCTAAACCCTGGGACTGTCGCGTGCATGGTTGTTAGAATGTGTGCGACTCAAGGAATCAGCTACACGGTCTGATGACCCTGAAGTATGCTTAATAACAAACGTAAACTGTTGAAGAGAGGTGATCCATGAAATGTGGCGAAACTTTGACTTGTGTGCTGAGGTGTTTCAAAGCATCATGATCTGTATAAAGTACGAACTCGCAGATGAAAGAGGTAATGATGCCAGTGCTTTATAGTTGGACGATAGCATATAACTCTACATCATACGTACTATATTGAAGAGGAGCATTTGACAGATTTTCACTAAAAAGGCAATAGGCCGACTATGCTGACATAAAACCGCACCAATAACCGATTTAGACACATCTATATGCAACTCAAATACTGCATTGAAGTTGGGAAGAGAAAGTATCGGTGTTGAACACAACTTGACTTTGATGTCTTGAAAAGCACCATCAGCGGCTGAGGTCCATGAAAAATTTTCGTCTCATACACAATCATTGATAGGAGTCATAAGGCTGCTGAATTTAGGAACAAACCGGCGGTAGAATGAATTAAGGCCGTGGAAACTACGAGTTTATTTTATGGTCGTCGGAGTAGGCCATGAGCGTATAGCATCAAATTTTCTCCGGTTGACTGATAAACCTCTAGTGGAGACAATATATCCTAGAAAGTGAACTTCTTCGATACCAAAAACGCACTTCTTTTTTGTTGCAAACAACTAGTCATGGCGTAGGACAGAGAGAACATCACACAAGCGACTGATATGTTCTTCAAACGTTGATCTGAATATAAAAATATCGTAAAAATGAACCACCACGAGTTTTCCAGTGAAAGGGCATAATGCCTGATTCATGACTTGCATGAAAGTACTAGGTTCATTAGACAACCCGAATGTCATAACCATCCATTCAAATAGACATTCACGAGTCTTTAATGTTGTCTTCCATTTGTCGCAAGGGTTAATTTGAATCTGGTGGTAACCACTTCGTAGATCAAATTTCGAGAAGACGGACGCCGAGCCAATCTGGTCAAGCAAATCACCAAGAAGTGGAATAGAAAATCGATAACGAATTTTTATTTTGTTAATAGCTCTACTATGTACACATATTAGCCATGATCCGTCTTTCTTGGTAAGAAATAAATCTGGAACGACACAAGGACTCAAACTCTCGCGCAAGAAACCATTTGCCAAGAGGTCTTCTACATGTCGACACAATTCTTCATCCTCTGATGGAATCACACAATAGTGAGAATGGTTATGTAGAGAAGCATTGGGAAAGTTCAATGCGATTCTGTATATCTCTCAATGGTGGTAACCCGGATGGTAGTTCATCAGGGAAGACGTCATAAAACTCTGGAAAGAATATTTTGAAGGTGTGGTTGTATTGATGGTGTTGTCTGTGAGACTGGAGAGAGCATAAGAAGTATGACCGTTCCCGTATTTCTCATTAGATTCTCTAATGGAGCTCGTTGAAGTAGAGGGACAGGTGCGGTTGAGGTTGTTGCTAAGGACGGAGGCGTGATGATAGACGCCAGTGGAGATGGTTTCAACACAAAATTTTTATTTTTAACCTGAAAGCTATATGTGGTAAGGAATCCTTTGTGATTAACATGTCTATCTGATTCCCATAGTCGTCCTAAGAGGACGTGACAAGCGTCCATTGGTACTATATTACAACGATTTTTATCATGATAGGATTCGCCTATAGAGAAGGGGACCATAGTACACCTTGTGACGGGGAAGTCATTGTTTTGTTGTAGCCATCCTAATTTGCAAGGATAGGGGTGAGTTCTTCTGGTAAATCAAGTTTCTTTACTGCATCGGAAGAGATCACATTCTCGGGACTGCCTGAATTGATGATGAAGTTGCATAATTTTCCATTGATAGTACACTTGGAATGAAATAGATTGTTGCATTGCAGGTTCTTATGAGTACTATGTGGAGAAAAACATCAACGAAGAAGAATCAATAGAGGTCTTGAATCTGCAACAATTCTTCGACATTGCATGGATTATCCTCATCATAAATTGGGTCATCGATACCACATGTTCATCAAGTAGGAGACCGCGGAGAGCTCATTGTGGGCAAGCCGATTGACGATGACCCGCCTCACCACAAGCGAAACAACGTAAGCCTCCCGGTCGTGTTTATCTTTGCTAATCAACAAGAACAATAGATGTTTATGTTGTTGTTTTCTTGTCTCCTAGAGTAAACGAGGCTGCTGCAGGAGTGTCGATTGGAGCCCCATGATTGGAATCCATTACGAGTTTGTGCTTTGACTGTCAAAGCTTGTTGATGAGCTTCCAGGACAGACTGAGGGCGAAATAAAATAAAATGCAGCCTCTGAGGTGGTTGCTGATCCACCGGTTGTTTGAAGTCCTTCCGTGGAGGTCATGACGTTAAACATTCTCCGGGATGGTGGAAAACCCTGGGTCTTCTAGTGCTGGAGGATCTTCTGTGATTGCGGCTCAAGCACAGCCCTCCAAACATGCTATTGATATCAGTCCTAATACTTTGGTGCTGCATTCTTTTTCTGCTGGTTTTTGTGGCATTGAAGCCAAAATCGCGGTATTAGGGCCTTATGGACCCACGAAATTTGTGGTTCTAGTACTACTGTTAAGGCTTCGAAGGCGCCTCTACCCTCTTTGGTGGTTCCTCCTCCATCCGCTTGAGGATATCTCCTAGAGTCCATCCCTAGGGAGCCGCTCTGGAGTCTCCCTGTCTTCCTTACGATAGCACAGCTCGGAAGTTTGATATTTCTCGAAGGTCGTTGAGAGACTCACCAAGACCTTTGAGTGCGCCTTTTTTCTTCTGATAGATACCAACGGTGTGGTATAGAGATCGATATTAAGAAGCAGTCTGCTCTGGGGTCGGGAGTCAGGATCTGATCATGTTAAAGAAATCTTGGATGGATGACGAGAAGAATTTCCGGGCTGGCAGGTTGTCCTTTTGAGTTCCTGGGTAATACTTCCTTGGGCGATGATGAGAAGGCAGGTGCATGCCTTTAACTTGAGATCTATATCAATGGAGATCTTAAGGAGATGTTTGTGAATAATGACCCCTATGAAGGAATTTTTTGAGCTAACGTGTTGGTAAATTTACACGCTTTTCCACTAAGAGATTGTGTAGTCTTCGGGACTAATTTCTTATTTTGTCAACAAATGGGATTGGTGAATCGCAATTGATTGTAATATTAGTTCAAGATTCAGGAAGCTTGAAATATGGTGGCCAAGGTGGAGAGGGAAGCTCTCTGTTGTAAGGATACGCTCGAGGCTGAGCGTGCTAAGAATCAGGAGGCGTCTGCTCGAAACGTCGCTTTGGAGGGTACGCTCAAGCAGCTGGAGGTCGATTTGAAGGCCAAATATGAGAAGATCTAAAAGCTCGAGGTTTCTAAGATTGGTCTTCACTCTTGTATCCAATGGGTTAAAGCAGGAATTTGAGCTTCGCTATTAATATTTTTTCTGAATCTTCCCCCGCCAAATGTTGAATGATAAAATTCATTCAGAAATAGAGTGTAATGTTTTTGGTTTAACCTGGCTCTAACAAACTATATCAGTAAACAATATTTAAATTAAAAATTCTATATACTCGATCTATAAGAAAAATGTTGTTACAATCTTGATAAAAGAAAACAAATGATTGTCGTTTATGAATGATAGAATCATACAAACTTTGCACTATATTTATAGACCCACGTCTGTTACGTGTGCATATACATTATATGACGTTAATGTGATATATATCACATACACAGGACACATATGCACACGAATACACATTTTATTGTACGGACGTCAATATATACGAGTAGTCTCTAAATTCTAGGTCTTTGTTGTACATAGTTACACACGATCTTTCTCCTTTCTTATTTTGTTTCTTTCTCTTTGGTGCAACTTTATTGATATTCCTCCATTATTCTCTTGCAATTCGTTCTATACCAATCTCAAAATGAAAAAAAAAAAAATTTGAAAAGTTCAGAAGAAAAGAAAAACAAAAAAAAAAAAATAGGTTGCAAGTATATAGCTGAGCCAATGAGAAGTAGACAAAAACGGTGTACTATTTACATCTTCAAAATCTGAAATAGCATACTTTTGTTCTCTGCAATCGAATAGAGGAAGAGGATTCTCTGTATATAATTCACCTAAATCTAAGTAAATCTCATCTGTTTGATATCAATCATTCAGTTCCCCTTTTAACATTCATGATAAGGGTTTTTAGTAATTAAACCCCTCAACTAAAGAGAATCGTAATTAAACTCTCAACTAAAAATCCTACGAAATAAACCCTCAACTTTAGTTCCGTTAACGTATGTTACCCTCCGTCTAAAATTCTGTCAAGGAGGGTGACATATGTTAACGGTTTATAAGTGATGGTTTATAATCCTGAAAAATTAGTTGAGAGGTTTTCTTATGATTCAACAATAGTGAGGGTTTTTATCACTAAAACACATTAAATGTTTTAAAAATTTATTATCATTTATGCATTGTTTAAAATTGAGTTATATAGCTTTTATAATATTTTTACAGATGATTTAAAAGGCTTAGTGCAAATATTGTATGGGTTGGAAGCTTAAAAGTTTATGGGCCTATAAATTAATAAAATTCATAGAAAAAATAGGAATAAGAAATTAAGTAGAGCGAAGTCATTCGAACTAACAACCTCTGCATCTTTTAATGGAACATCCAAAACCATTTTGCTAAGAATATTCTTATATAAAATGGTCCACTAATTTACTTATTTTAAGAGATAACTGTCATTTTTGTTTAAAGATCATAAGTAATTATCTGCCATTCTTTTTCTTAATAACGTCTCTCAGCAAATTGGGTTTGGTATGTTCATTAATTATGTAGAGATGGCCAGTTTGTGAATATTTCTCTGTGCTTTTAACTTTTTTCTATTCCCGTATTTTCTATGAATTTTATTAATTTTATAGGCCTAAGAAAAAAAATTTAGCTTCAATCCACTACACAATGTCCGGACCAGCTATGAACCTTATGAATTATTCATAAAAATATACAAAATATTTATGAATATTATAAATTGATGATCAAATTGATAAAATAATGTATTATAAAGATTCTAATAAATTAGTTTAAAGTCCTATAAATCAATTCTAAAAAAATCCACAAATAATAATAAAAGATTTTAAAATATTAATTTGTTTTTGTGATAAATAACCCGTCAACTACCTTGTCTGAATCGTAAGAGGAGACCCTCAACTAATTTTTCAGAATTATAAACACTCAATCTTATAAACCGTTAACATATGTCACCCTCCGGTGACACAATTTTAGACGAGGGTAACATACGTAACGGAACTAAAGTTGGGGTTTATTTCGTAGGATTTTAGTGAGGGTTATTTTTTACGATTTATCTTTAGATGGGTGGGTTTAATTACTAAAACCCTCATGATAACTATACACATGTCTTTTAATTTATTTTTTTTGGTTTGTTAAACCATTAAATTGAAAGACAAATTTAGATAAAAAAGGGAGAGGGAGAAGGAAAAAAGAGAAGGAATGATTGAATCAGTTGAATTCTCGATAGAGGGGAGGCTGAATGTAGGGAGGGAGGGGGGGGAAAGAAAGAAAAAAAAAAAAAAAAATTAGAGTATATAATTTGGTTTTATTGAGACTTCCTTTTTAGTGGTTCAATGGAGTTTCAAATAATTGATAGAAATCCATTGTTAATGTAATGAGGTTTAGAGAGAATTTGCAAAATTGGTGTTCAAAATCCCTTGTTGTATGTCAAGAAATTTTAATTTTGTTAATTCTTCGGTAAATGTTTGAACTAAATCTAGTGGAGGTTTTGAGAGGGACACTGTAAGAAGATTTTTATTCATTGAGTTATTACTGACGGTAATACTTAGAACATATTTCACACAATATGATATGTTTATTTTCAAATGGATTTTTTAATACCATGTGAATTAAAACTAGATAAAAAAATAAATAATATTCATTTATAAACATTTCATATTCAAATTTTAATTTATTGTCTGTCCCCAAAATTGTAGCCACTTAAGTATATATATGTCCTTGTGAATCATTTAAATAAACTATAATTATTATTAATTTAAATATAATCATCTATGTCATCACACACTTAAAATCTTTTTGAAATTATTATTTTTGAATATTATAATTTATTTATATTTATTTTTATCATTAGTTATTAAAAACTAAAATAAACAGATATGAACATGCCGTGACCTTAGAAAGAGCACCATAAACATGCGCTCTAATATTTGATTTAATAATATAATATTCAATTTCAATTCAGACTTATCCATATTAGTAATATATTTTTATGTGGTATTAATTATTTTTTTTTATATAAAAGAACATTTCTATTGTAATAAAAAAAAATCAATCTCATATAGCTTATATAATTATGCATATATAGCATTAATCAATATATTTATTATCTTTGCAATAAAGGATTTTATAAGAAAAGAAGGTAATTTTACAAAATTTCCATATAAAAAAATCACTATGGAGCTTGTGTTGCTGAAAATTGACCCGCTCCCAAAACTTGTATGGATCGAAACAGCAGATGAGTTTAAAACTTTAAAACCCATGATTATTTTTTGGATTTTATCAATTTTATCCTCTATTTAACGCGCTAAAAGTAATCTGAATTATATCCTCGATAAATGTTCATCACTTTTTTTCGAGAAAAATTGAATGATATTTTTATAAAAAACTCTATCATAACCCTGCCATCTTCAATCAAATATTTACCTTAATTTTATGATTCAAGCATACATCAAGTCTCATTGTTCCAAAAACCAATATATCACTAGAAGCTCTTAAATAGCATATGCTTCTTATATAGAATTAAGTATTTTTTAGCATAAGTTTCACAATACTAAATTATCAAGTATCGTTATCATTTCATCTAGATGCTCTAAATCTAATTCATTCTTTTTCACTTTATTATAATCTATGCGTCTATTATTCATGATTCACTTAAAACATCAGAGAAGTTTTATTTTGATTACAAGCTTTGAGTATCTTGGTATGGGAACTCCCCACTGTTTCTTTTGAAGACTTACAGTCGTTGCTGTAGGAGAAAAAGGGTTTTTGTTGCTAAGGAGTTATCTATCTCACTTAATTTAAGGTTTTAGGAAATTAGTTTTTTTTTACTTCCGCGTTGTAAAGTTTCTTTTTTGGATGTAGAAGACTTTACATGAAGTTCGTTTCCTCGCGCGGCATCATGCAGAAGGTTTTATATTTGCACTATCAATTGTTACTTTTTTATGAATATGTAATTTTTTCGTATAGTCGTCTTATCCTAGATTTTATTATCCAATTTTCCTTTTGTTATAAATAAAAATCTCAAAAAATACCATAGAAGACCTCCTCTGTACGTCACGTGAGAACTAAACATTGTTAAGTTTTGAAATTTGACCAAATTGTGATAGAAAATTTTGACTTTCCTTCTAGACGACTTTACAAGTACGCAATCGGTTTTATAGCTGAAAAAATAAAAAACTTAATATTTCCATATACTTACATAGACGACTTTATATGTAAGTCCTCTCAGGTTATTTTCCTTTGTGGAAAAATAAAACTTTTAAATGATCCTCGAGATCTTTTAATCATAAGTACGACGCTCAAATGTTATGTTCTATCACGCGGGAGAATTGACTTACCAAAACTCTATCCCAATCAATATTTGTTTTCTTCCTGATTTAATATTTTTTTCTCCTTATAACTTTTGGATATACACAAAAGACTTCCTGTAAGTCGTCTCTTCCTTTCGAGAAAATAAATAAAATATCTATAATAATAGTTTATTATTATTCTAATTGCTTGAAAAAGATTGTAAATCATA